>WWET01000077.1:764477-775316 GCA_011038615.1 Limnodynastes dumerilii | reverse complement strand
CGTGAATTTCTTGTTAAAGATGGTAACCCTAGAATTCACCTCTCCTTAAAAGTGCTTTGCGGATGCGCCGGAGGACATCACCGACGCGCTGTTCACGATGTGCCTGCGAGAAGACGCCAGCCATTGCAGAGCTAGGAGAGTCGGCAAGTGAGAAGACAGAAGAGCGCCGCGGAGGAGGAAGGAAAGCGGGACACAAAGGTAAGTAAAAAGGAGAGAGGCTGAAGAAACATGGTGGAGAATACTGAGGGGGGCTGCAGGCACATGATGGGGAATACTGAGGGGGGGTTTGGAGGTACATGATGGGAGATACTAAGGGGGGGCTGGAGGCACATGATGGAAGATACTGAGGGGGGGCTGATACTTTGCAGGACATCCATGTACAAACCATTACAACGCAGGGACCGCCCCCGGCGACGTAGGGACCACCCCCGGCGACGTAGGGACCTCCCCCGGCGACAAAGGGACCTCCCCTGATGACGCAGGGACCGCCCCCGGCGATACAGGGACCTCCCCCCGGCGACGCAGGGACCGCCCCTATGCTTTTTACTTTTCTCCCTGAAATGACTTTTCAAAAGTAGGCAACCATGACTTATAGTAATAACTAGGAGAAATGTAAAACTGTTATATTCATTTTACATTTGTGTAACCATTTAACTGTAGTATTTAAAGGCCCAAAATGAAATATATCTTTAGAAAATACTGATACTTTATTCACCTTTAAAAATACAGTATTTGCCCCCGTGGTAGATTTCATTCATGGTTCATCTTTCCCATTAGACCTTTTATTTTCCGAAACCCCTGTGGTCTCCCTTATGTAGTTGTGCTAAAACCAGTGCCTGATAAAAGTGAAAAAAGACATGAAAAGGCATTTATAATTGCCAACCTATGAGCAGACAAATGCTGTGCATGACTATCTTCTTTTAAGCCTCTGGCTCAACAAATGAAACAAGCAATAAACTCCCCAGAAGCATCCAACTTAGCAGAACAAAGAGTAGTACTTGCTGGGATATATTCAGGGGAAGTGTTATGTTGTTAATTATGGATAATTGATTAATTAAATGAATACAAAATAATTTAACAATGATGTCAATCAGCACTAATGTTAACATGAGTTCTTTGTAATTTATTTTAAACAATGATTTTTAACAACATTGTACCTTGGAGAATTACAGTAATTATGATAACAATCCTGCACTTAAGAGAAAATTCTGAAAACCTTGGATAGACAGAGCAGAGCATTTTATAAGGAAATTCATATCTGGGCTATAGGCTGGATACAGACTTAAGAAAAACAGCTGACTTAATTACGCTACTTACGTAATTCGCTGTGAATTGACATGCACAATACCAGTAATTCTGCATCAAAATGCAAATGCCAATGCTACATTCAGAGAGAATTCAGTCTCCACACAGGGGAGGGGGGCATGCAGGCCCACTCACCATACATATGAGATTTGCGTGGTGGGTAGGCACAGATAATTTGTACAGTAAGGGCTTGGCTGTGTGTGTGCGAAAACCTAAAGGATGGATCCAGGACAGGGAAATGCATTCTGCATGCAGTAATGCAAGAGGGAGTTCCCACGTTAGGATTATGGACCTGATTCAGACTTAAGAAAGAGCTTGAAATTAAAGATAGGATTCTCACCTAAGTATTTTTTCTTGTTCCGAGCGTAGTTATATGTGTATAGCTACTACGCATGCGTAGTAACTATTTTACACTTATCTACGTAACATTTAAAGACCACATGCATGCAATCTACATGGTGAAATGTGACGTAGATAGCGTAAAATAGGTATATGCATGCGTGGTAGCTATAAATGTATAAATACACTTGGAATAAGAAGAAAATACTTAGGTATTAGGGCGTAAGCGTAAGATCGTCTGAAAAGCCGTTCTGCGCATGCGCCGGGCGTCGCTACAGCAACGCCTCGATCGTGGATCGGGCGTCCGTAGGGACGCTGGAGGGGACGTCCCCCAGTGTCCCTATGTTCAGGTTAGTGTAGGTGGGCAGGGAGAGATAGTTAAATGAGGGTGGTCTAGGCGGCCATACGCTAGCGTATGGCCCCTTCCTTACGCCGGCTGAAGTTAGGGTAGCCTTCAGGGGGAGTGTCGGTCAAAATGAACGCCGATACGCTGTGCTTTAGTAAGCACAGTGCATCGGCGTAGGTCTGGATCAGGCCCTTCATCTCAAGTCTGAATCAGGTCCTATGTTACAAGATATTGCTGACCAGGGTATGGAGTCTTACCTGGAGTTCACTGGTACCTGTTGTTTTGGACAGACTTGGCTGCAGGTTCTCAGCAGGGTTCAATCCCTGATGACAGCTCCTTGCACAACAAGGTGGCATAGCTGTTGCTAGCACATGGTACACCCTGTGGTGAACTCAAAAGAACGGACAAGATGTAAAACACAAAACAGAGATGTGAGATTGATACAGATAAAACAATGGGTGTACCAGGCACTAGCTTTAAATTATATATAAAACCTCAACCTCATAGTGCTAAAACTAAATACAGCTCCTAAAATATCATTTACATTAAACATTCAGTAAAGTGCAAATCAATTTATACTCTGTTGTTCTAATGTGATTACCAATCCAGTGTAATAATGATAGATAGATAGATAGATAGATAGATAGATAGATAGATAGATAGATAGATACAAAATGAGGTGTGCTTAATTGCCACAAGTATTGATTACCAAAGTCCTTTAAAAGTCTGTGGACCGGATTCAGAGTTCTGGCTATGTGCAATGCGGAATCGCACAAACTAATTTGCCTACGGGCTATTCGAGGATGCACTTCCGTGCATCCTATAGCCCACTCTGAATAGCACGTAGGGTGCTGTTCAGAGTAGTATGCGGATGTGCAAAGCACATCCGCACCTCTAAAAACTCAGTCGGAGCCTTAATTGCTCTGATCCTTTTTTTTTTATTTTTAGTCTAAGTTAGAAAAAAACCCGTTCCCTCGCCTGCCCCACCGCACCCTCTGTTAAAAAATGAAATAAATAAAGTCCTGGCCGACAGGGCATACTGCCGCTAGTAGAACTACAGGCACAAGCATGCCCATGAATGACAAGGCATGCTAGCGCTTGTAGAACTACTATCGGCAGCATGCCCTGTCCCAAATCCCTACACATGCCCATTTATTTAAAAAAAAAACATACAGTGCCCTCTCCCCAGAAAATCTGAAAACCTCCACGTGCCCCCCAAAAATAAAAAATCATTCCACAACTGCCCCTCTCTAAATAAAAAAATATGCCACAAGTACCCCTTTTAAAATAAAAACATATGCCACAAGTGCCCCTTTAAAAATAAAAACATGGCGCAAATTAGAGAGGGGCACTTGTGGAATTATTATTTTTTTTTTATTTTGATTTTTGGGGGGCACGTGGAGGTTTATATATATATATCCCAATGCCAGCCGACCTGTCATTAGGGCTGGGATGTCCTGCTTGCAGGACATAGTAAGCAACGTTCCTATAGGGTTTTATTTTTGCAAAGACCACCCCTCTGTATTAAAAGCTTACAGGACTGGACCCCCATCAGACCAGGTAAGGACAGAGAGTGAGTAGGAATCATAACAAGCAACAACTATTTAACAGAATGTGCAAGCCCTGCCAGCTGTTAAATATTAGAGTCAGCCTATCAGCAGCAGGGAGGCGGCAAGCAATGGCAAGCAGCACACTAACAATGTAGTCCCTGCTAGCTATATAAATTAGCCATAAACTCTCTGCTGAGATCTGAGAGATCAACCAATTTTAAACCATTTTGACCAATTAGAGTTCAGTATATGGACATTACTGATAAATATTAAACTTTTAAAATCGGTCAGAGAACAATTATATAACAAGGTCTTCCATCCAGACCAATTAGATCTGAAAGTCAATGTAACTATTCTATAAGAAAGGGAAGAAACTTTGGACAGGATATGGCGTTTATCCCAATAGTTTGTATTGAGCTGTATGTCAGCACATTCAATTAGGAGGAACAGGACATTGACACATTGTATGGGAAGTGACAGGGCTATTGAAAGTGATACCACAATGAAGGTAATCTTTCCAATGCTAAGAATTGCTTGGAAACTTAGTCTCAGAGGGCACTCACCCCAGGGCCTTCTGTAAATGACATCATGGTAAAGAATTGTCAATAGAAGGCAATTCATTTAGTTTCAATATATATGGTCTTCTTAGAACTAATTGCTACCTTTAGATTCTCAGCTTGTGTTACCAACAATTGCTTTAACAATGTTTTTGTTTTGAGAATGCTAACACCTAAATAAAATAAAATAAATTATTAAATTGTACAAAAGTTTATTACAGGATTATGCCAGTATAGAATGCATGACTGACCATGTCTTCCAGCTGTGTTCTTCTCTGTTCCTGACACCATAACAAGTCATATCTGCAAGACAAAATCATGTCTCAGCTGTGAGGAACAGATGTCGGAAAAGGCACATTTTGGTAGTGTTAATAGTTTTGTATCCTGTGGTTATGCATGTAGAAGCTGCAGCTGCTTTACTGTAAAGATTCTGATGGCAGAACTTGTTTCAGTTGAATATCAAAAGTAGCTTTTTCAATTCATGTAATGAAATAATTATTTTCTTGTCCCCATAATGGTTTGTGTATGAATGTTAAACTAAAAAGCCTGTTTGCTAGACATTGCTAAAATGTTTGCTGTTACTGAAATATGTTTTTTTCCCCCCCAAACAGGCATAAGGACTAGTGACTTATTCTTTTATATTATCAAAAAGACATTGTGGAAATGGATCTCAACCTGGTATAGCAAATGCAGAGTTCACCTGTGACATCAACATGGAAGCAGCAAACAAACATGCAGCACAGGAGGCAGACAACAGGAAACAATGACCCACACCTTGCTCTGGAATAATGGGATAGACAAATCCAGAGCACAGGTGAAGGATAACAAGCACATACATGATTAGTCCCAGAGAGAGGGTTCAACAGCAGCCTCTAGGGGCAGGTAATAGAAATTTTCACAATAGGAAACAATCCAGAACTGCCCCTAGAGGTAAAACCAGATATAGGAGTCCAGGGTGTAACACTAATGTCAAATGATTAATGGTCATAGACAGGATCCAAAAATCCACTTTTACATGCTGCTGTGATATTCACAGCAGCACAAACTCTTTCAACCCTGGCTGCTTAAACAGTCAGTATATAGCCCTTGCTGTTAACTGTCTTTCTGTTCCCCTGGTTGTTGCTAAGCAAATAGAATGCACTAGCACAATAAGGCCTGCAAAAACCACAGATAGCCTGATTAATAGCCCTCAGCTGCTGCCTAACAGCCAGGAATTAGACCAACCAGAGCTGGGAGACTATCCAGCTCTGATTTGCTGTTCAGTGTTTAAATACCCAGCAAGGAGAAATCTTCCTTGCTGGAGATATTGTTTGATCTAGCCTCCTTGTCTGTTTGCCACAGCTTTGGTTCATTAGAAACCTTGTCCTGCTTCCTCTTGTTCTGCTGTTCTATTGCCTTGCAAGCAGTATTTCTTGTCTTTCTTTGGTGCTGTTTTTCCTGCGTTTTGCTGAGTTCTATCTTGGTTCTTTCCTACTGTTTCTGTTCTGTAACTCTGTGCTCACCTGGTGTCTGCACTTATCTCCTTACTCCCTGGTTTCCCGTGTGGAGACCCTGGACCCTGAATCGTATTACCTCTGCCTTTACTTGTTTGTGTACTTACCCCACTGTACCAGTCCTGTTCTCCTAGAACCTGTCCCAGTCCTCTCCAGGAAACTAATGTCTGTGTTCTGGACACGATTCTTGCCCTTGACCAGTTGTTGGTTATGTTTTGTCATGTCCAGTTCCATTCCGCTCCTCTTTCCTGGATCCGTTCGCCCATCCTGTTTGGTATTGGTGTTAGTCAGTGTCGGTCTCTGTGTGGTCCGTTCCAGTCCTGTCTTTTTGGGTTATGTCCAGTCCTGCCATGATGTCTGACTCCCAAACAATCATTGTTCTAATGGTGACCTGCTGGGTGTCCTGCAGCCAAGCATAACCTCACTATCAGGGGCTCTAGTGAATACCAGGCCTCAGTTAGACTCTGCACCCTGGTATGCAGTTAACCCGAGTAACGTAACACGCTGATGCTGTGGTCATCCATCCACAGTGGCAGCAGAATTCTGTTAGTGGATTGCCATGCAATCCTAAAATCCATTCTTGCAAGGAGAGACCACTCCCCTCTACCATACATATTTCTGAACAAAGGACCCTTCCATATATGTTACGCATAAGCCCCACGGAAACCAAGACCTTGCTGCACGAATGTCAGGTCGCCCTGCCCTGCCACTGGAAAGACTTCCTGCACACAATCCTGGATCTTAAGGATCCAGATCCATGCTTGAAGTGGATGTGCGAAAAACACCCACATTACATAATTTTGGTATGGTACTATATCTTTTCTGCCTATCCTTCTGCCTAAAGATACCTTTTATTAAATGCACATGGTTTTCTTATTCAGTGTAGCTCAACACAGGATTTTGTGGTGCTGTTCTAAAAATATCTTCATGAAAACAAATACTGGTAAATCCTTGAATAAAACAAATGTCTTCCATAGAGATTTCTTACTGCTTCGTATTTCACAACAAAAAAGCTATTCCGATCACACATTGTCAGAGAAGGACATTATAAGGCACTGATTAGAGCCCTAACGGAACAAGAAACTAACCTTCAGGAAAATTTGCCATTTTAAAAGTACAACTAAAACATTGTCAGAATAATTGCTAAATTAGTATGAATATTGCAGTGAAGAAATGATTATAAACAAAAAATGATTCAAATCTAACATCTGCAAAAAAATACAATCAATTTTGTTCCCTGATGTGAAAAATTTATAAAATATTCTACAACTAAAATTTCCCAAACAATTTTTTAAATAAATTACTATAAATTAAGATGTTTTACATAATTGATGATAAAGATAAAAAAAATTCATTTCGAAAAACAAAAAACATATATGTTTCTCTCTCATCCAATTTGGGGGACACTGTAGAATGTCCCATAACCAACATCTTAGGCAAGTTGGAGTTTCTATGGTAAAGTGAAGTACAGGCCTCATATAGGATTTCCATTTAACTAACATAAAAACACGTGTACCTTTAATTTTACATTTTATGAATTATTCTGCTCTTTTTTGTGGAAGTGAGACAGTGGATTCTGCTCTTTTTTGTGGAAGTGAGACAGTGGGTGGTAAAGGAACTGGCAAAAATAAAGTGGGCAAGGAGAGTACCTTTAGAAAACTATTTTTCAAATGATTTCCCTATTTTAAGTAATGCCACATACTTATGGGAAGTTATGTGCTCTCAATCTAATCTGATACTGTATCGGGCATCCCTTAGTCTAGCGTAATTATGTTGGAGGGGGCGTGCCAAGCCAGCGCTCACCGTATTTACGCTATACTTAGGGAAGGTAGGCGGGGAGAGGTAGGGAGATGAAGCAGGGAGGGCAGGATTTTGAGATTACGCCCCTGGTCCGGTTGTAATTACACTCTGTTACGCCGGCTGAAGTTAGGGTAACCTGCAGCCGGAGCAACAGAGTGTAATTATGGCCAGACCGGAAGAGTGTCAGGGGGAGTGTATGCCGGTTACGCTGTGGGCACAGCGCATTGGCGTTGGTCTGGATCAGGCCCTATAAGTCTAAGGGTTAGATTTACTAAGCTGCTGAGAAGATTTTGACCACAGCAACCAATCAGATTCTAGCTGTCATTTTCTAGTTTGTAATACCAATTTTGCTTAAATTGGGTATTTAACTCAGGAGAGAAATGTCCAAAGCTCAGGCAAGGTCAATGTTGTCTTGTCCTGAAGAAGGTTAACAGAAGTGGTGGTTGAATGGTCAGCATGTAGAATCTTGTCAGGCCATAGGGATACTGCATGGGGGATGGGTACACCCTCAAGAGCGGGGGGCTCTGGTCCACATGAATTGGTCGGCATGCGCAGTACCATTTTTCTGCATACTTCCGTACATAGCGTACGAAATTCTGCAGTCAACTTACTTATGAATATGGTCCCAAGGCTTTTGCGGTTGTGCTTGACGATTGCTCCAATTCAGCTTGAAGTGCAAAAGCTCAGTCCAAAAATTTGGGAGTTTTCTTTTATTAGTGAAATTGGGGTAGATCCAGAACTAAGTACGTTAGCGTGTTTACGCTAGCCGGTGACGTAAAAATGCTATTTTGTATGTACTGCGCATGCGCACGGCAGATGTTACGCCACGTAACACTGAACGTATGTACCAGCCTCATATCAACAGCGTAATTACAAACGAAGGGGCGTGACAGCCATACGACACCCGTGATTACGCTTTGGATGCGGGGTGGGTTATTTAAATCGTACATTATGGGCTTAGGCACTTACGTACGTGAAGCCTTTACGTACGTCAGTAGTAACACTTTGAACAGTTAAGGTAGGGTTTGGGAAGTACGTACAAGCGAGGGGAGTGCCTAGAAAATACGCTAACGTAAATACGCTACGTGATGAAACGTAATGGAAATGTAGGTTTGGATCTAGCCCATTAACTCCAGTTCAAGTTCAACTCCATAAGGTGGGATTGATTAGCTCTTGATAGGACAGACTCTTTTGTTTTTGAGGGATCTTGGCAGACAAGCAGGGGGCTGGGGCTTGGTCCTTTTTAGTCCTTTTGTCAGGATTGCCAAAATTGTTTCCATGTTTGACGGTGGGGGGAATTGGCATTCCCTTTCAGACCCTGATGTACGGTAACAGATATAAGCGGTTCCCCTTCCTGAAGAGGCTTTCTTTCAGTTCCTTGTTTGGAGCCAACAAGGAGGCTGGTGCTTAATCTTCCTATAATTTAGATTCTGCAGCAGGTGTTCTGTCATCCTTAAGTACCTCACATAGAAGGTTGCATTTTGCCTGCTAGTCCATCTGCAAAACACACTTCCGAGCAGGAGCATTTCCTGGTGGGCCATCCACTTTTGGTTCTTCACTGCAATAGAGTGGTCCTGCAAACGGTTACATGGTTCAATCCCAAGGTAATGGATATTCCTTCTTGTCTGGACATTGTAAAAGCTCTGAGGATTTACCTGGATAGAACAATGGGACTTTAAAAGACAGATTCTCTTTTGGCCCTATAGGATGTTTAGAAGACAGGACGGCAAACTCTGGCAGGACGATAAGCACATCCAGGAGAGATGATCAGTGCGTGTCAACAGAGCAGTTATGTTGTGTCACCATTTGGTACTTGGTACATAACTTTAGCAGATTTGACTCTTTCCGTGTATTTGCGTCACGGATGCAGAGAACACTTTGTTAGAACTATCCTTCGTTTAGCTCCTGCCCTTAGGAACAGCTTTTACAGTTATTGCACAGTGTCCCCCAGATTAGATGATAGACAAAAGAAGATTTTGCAACTTATCTCCAGATTCCAGATAGTAGTATAGTATAGTATAGTATATAGTATAGTAGAACCTATAGTCTCATTGTTTGACAACACTTCCACTCTTTGTTTTAGAAGCTTTAATAATATATCCCTTGGTATCAGAATGTATATATTGAAACTATTAACTTCACCTAAGTTGGTGCCATAAGTGACACCAAGGAAGGTATGCTAATATTCAAGTTACAAAAAAGTTCATATTGCATTAATTCTCTTATTATGGAGCAAAAAACTTAAGATGTCTCTATGTGATGTTAGGCTACCTCTCCACTTCCAGCTTTCCAGCTACCTGTGCTGTAAGCTACAACTGAATATTCTTCTTATGAACCTGATCCAACAGAGATTATGTATTTCAGTGAAAACAGTAATGACTGTTAGCATATGTTTTAGTACTGCCAAATAAGTCTTATATAGTGTCAACTCAAACTAAGTTAGCTACTCTTATGTATCAGTGGAAAATATTTTTGGATGTGCAGTGAATTCATTTGGCAGATGTCAGTTATTAGACAGCGGACATATGATATATGAACAAAGAGGTGACCATCACTCTGAGTTAAATGGACAGTTTGGCTCATTAGGTATTGTGGAGCATGAGGGGGCTGATTCAGAGATGCGATTGCGAAAAGATCGCAAATATACGCATCTAAGGTTAAGATCTTAGCAGGTTGCAGCCCACTGCATAAACAGTCACTCCCCTTGCAAACAGCGGTGGATCCTAAAGTTAGACCACCATTGACTAACCCTAACTCTGCGCTGGCAGTTGAGATCTTAAGTGACGTAGTAGCGTATATTTAAGATCCAAAGTGTCAGCCCGCGCCCATTTTCCCTCATCTCCCTGCCTCCCCCCGCCCATTTCCATGCAAATCCTTAAGATCTTAAACTTTCGCAGCACTTAAGATCTTAAGTGCTTGCGTGTGATTCATACTTACGCTCTTAGCGAATTTACGCTCCTAACCGCTACGTAGACGGCGTTGCACTATTACTACGCATGCGCAGTAATGCAAATTTTCTAAGATCTTAAATATACGCTCCTAAGTGCCGTGGAAATCGTATCTCTGAATCAAGCCCGAGATCTATATCACAGTCTAAAAATCTAGCTTTAAATATATAAATATATATTTGAAGCAACTAGTTTGATTCCTACTGTTCTGGTTCTCTTCAGTACTTTTAGTGTTGTGCTGTTTTTAACAGATGTGTTTTATTAAAAAGGTGTTTGCACCATGAAGATTCCCCTCTCAATGTTATATATAAGTGCTTTTATAATGCGGACAGCGCTTTGGAAAATGAATGGGTGAGTAATATAAAATAATAAATTGCAAAAACTGCTTATTCGAAATATAGACAGACGAAAATAATTTCAGCAATATTCTGGCTGGGATATATATATATATATATATATATATATATATATATACACACACATACATACATATACATACAT
>WWET01000077.1:703766-736073 GCA_011038615.1 Limnodynastes dumerilii | reverse complement strand
GGTGCAAGTGCTTTTATCTCCGGAGATCTGCACGAAAGGTACCTCTGAGAGACGGAAGGAATACTATTTGTAGCTACCAGCCTCTCCTATCGACACACCGGTGTGCACGCCGCTGCTGTTGAAACTAGCCTCAGTCGGCACTCAATTGAACAAAAGTGTGGGCAAAGAAAGATAAGTGGCCACACAGAATCACTACTCGGCAGGAGAACACGCATTAGCAGATACTGGAAACTGGAGCCGGATTACCAACTGACAGCGGCACTCAATTGAACAAAAGTGTGGGCAAAGAAAGATAAGTGGCCACACAGAATCACTACTCGGCAGGAGAACACGCATTAGCAGATACTAGAAACCGGAGCCGGATTACCAACTGACAGCGGGACATCTAGAAGCACATCACAAACTGAAAGGACTGCAGGTCTATCCACCCTCTGGTTCAACAAACCGGTGAGTGAAGCTTCTCCCCGTTATCCATCTAGACTATACTTTTGATTAGAAGCAGCATCCCGGTTACATGCGTCTATAGCTCACATTTGTTGACATTTGTCCGACGCACTGAAACCGGTTGTTCCCCCAGTGCAGCACCTGGTTACGGAACCTTTACTTGGCAGAATAATCTTGTGCTATTAATCCACCACATCGTCTCACATAGTGGTCTACTGGGACCCCGGGCCTGCCAGACTATAAGCACTGACAGTTGCATCGACTGTCACAACGATAAGACTGCGCTTCTTATATACAATCCAAGGCAACTTGCCTACCAAAAGTTTCAAAGTATCATTTTTATACATTGTATCTGTTTACCTGCTGTTTTGTTGCAAACTGTAGTTATAAGCGGGTTGAGGTCCACTCCCCGCTTCTTGTACTTTCTTACCTTTTCTGGTTATATCATGTTCACTGTGTTATGAAACCGTATGTAATTCATGATTGTACTGCAACGTATAAGTACTAGTTGTACCTGCTATACCATTCCTTAGTGCCAACGAAGCTGCCTTTCAATTCAGCTCAATTGACACTCATTTCCAAACCACATTTGTGGTATATTTATTAAACCAATAAAATTCAGTTTTTTATTTAAATAATGGTGTGGTTTTAGTGGCGCGGGATAAGGGACCTCTAATTCTCACTGATATAGATCCGCCTCCTGGGAAGACCTACATAGCTCCTGAGCATCGTCACCAACTCCTCCAGTGGGCTCACAGCACCCAGTTTACCAGTCACACTGGTATTAAGAAAACTTTGGAGTTCTTGGTCCAAACATACTGGTGGCCTTTTTTTACCAAGAGGTGTCTAAGATTTAGTGTCCTTTTGTGCAATCTATGTGCAGTCTAAAATGTCTCGTCAGCAGGCACCTGGTCCTCTATTGCCACCACCAAAGCTTTATTTCCTGTGGATTAACATCTCTGGATTTTATCACAGACCTTCCTCCATCCAATCAATATAACATCAGCTGGGTAATGATAAATAGGTTTTCCCGAGCTGCTCACTTTGTCCCATTAAAAGGGATACTGGCTTCTACTCTAGCTACTCTATTTCTGAAGAAGATCTTTCGTGTTCATAGTTTTCCTAAGTTGATCGAAGCCAGGATGACTGGGTGGATCTGCTCCCATGGGCAGAGTTTACTCATAATAATACCGAACAGAAGGCTTCCTACTTGACTCCTTTCTTTATCTTGTACAGTCGTCATCCCAAACCTCCTACTCTCATTGGTGTACAATATCAAGAGATTCCAGCTGTAGATGCTACTCCTTCAGTGACATCTGGACTTTGGTCAAGCAGAGGCTGGAGCAGACTTCTCTGTGTATAAGGAAAGCAGCGAATAAGGTAAGATCACTAGTGCATAAAGTGAAATACTGCGCATGCGCAGTAGAGCATATCGGAAAACATTGCAAATGCGGCCGGAGCTCTGCATATGACCCAGTAAGGTTTCTGATATTTGCTCAGTATCTTTATCTGTCCCGTGTGTTGCTGTTCACCATATGGCTGAAGAGTATATCAGAATCCCCGCCGACTGTCAATTGTTGCACTCGCTGATGACATCCACCGGACCTTCAAAACGACTTGTGCGTGGATTCTTCCGAAGAAAAGTACAGACAGTAACATTGATGTCAAAGATTAGGAAGGCTCCTTCTATTTCTTTAAAGATGGCACTGGACCCTCCAATCCACGCTCAATGCCGGGACCAGCACCGACACCCGCAGTATATATGGGAATATAAAACTCATGATGTGTAAAAAAAAGTTTAACATTTTATTCATCCCAAAAAATATTATTACACAAATCCACACATTTAAAAAAAAAAAAAAATAAATAAATAGATACCCCACGGGGGGGGAGCTCCGTACCAGATCTGAGGCAGAGAAAGCGGTTGATGTTAAGTTCCTGGGTAAAAAACACACTCCTCTCACTCTTTATGGAGCTCGATCACCTCCTGTCTATAAAAAGCAACCCCAACGCGTTTCGATCTATTGATCTTTCTCAAGGTAGTGAAAATCGAAAAAGTGCTCTGTGAATCCGGCCCCAAGATGGTATTTTCAATCAGTGGGCGAGAGACATCTAAGAACTTAAGCAATATCATGTTGCGCTTGCAAGAATGCAAAAGAGAGTGCATGTAAAAACTGAAACTGCTTCACCACCTGCTGGTAGGTTATAGGTCGTTGACGCCATACATCCACCAGGTCCCAGACAGCAGAGATCAGGGAGTGGGTTGTCCCCATGTTTTTGTATTATCCTCTAGGTATTCTCCCCAATTAAATAATAAGAAGGCGTAAATCTTCTGATTTGAACAGGTAGCCAGGGAAGCCATAATGATGGACTGTTACAATCAGTTGTGGGTAATCTACCATAAAATGGTGTCTTTGACCAGAAAATAGTTTATACGTGACAGCGATCCGTGGGCAGCAAAGAGATGAGTAAAAGAATGATAATTTAGATGGCCAAATATTTGTTTGAATAGGTTTTGTAATGGTAAGGTAAGGTAAGGTAAGGTAAACTAGCTTATAGTGAGTTAACCATAGCAAAGCACTGATCGTTGTAATAGAACATAGGAAGTAGTTGGTAGGGTAACTGGTTGATTGACACTTGTTTGTACCTAGTCTTGCAATGAATCCTCATGCATCTCCACTATTCCTTTAGGAGGGAGGCTAATATTAGAGGGGTCCTCTTTGATTCACCTGATTCAACTGCATGTAAAATATTTTCACATTTTATTGAAAAGTCAGAATGGTAAAATTGAAAAACAAAAATCATCTTTAATAATGTTTTGATGAATACCTGAGAATTTTCTGGTGCTTACATTAATCAGATAGCAGTTGGGGAGCCCGCTACTTTACTGTGCACAGTGTTGTTTAAATCATTTATGCAAAGGAAAACAATAGTATTACATATGCCACTCTGTGGTTGACATTTAGATTTCTTAGATCCTTTCATTGTAACTGTTATTGTAAAGACTGACCAATTCTATTATTATCTATCTATCTAACAGCTCAATAAAGTTCTATGAAGTCACAGAAATGGTCCCTTTCTAAAAGTACAAAACGCTTATCGCTTTCAAGGTGCTACCATTACTGTATGAGTAAATAATGATACTATGTTATAATATTCCTATTTTAACATCAAAATTCTTATATTTCTTACAATATAACACATTCCAGGAGGTAGACAAGAAATAACATTTCTCAAGCAGCCAGGGGAGCCGGATTACAGCAAGCAATGGAAACAGATGTGATTTGCTAACGATGTGGCAGGTAAATACAGGCGAACCACAGATTTTATTTTTACTAATTGACTTTTATCAGCATGGTCTCATTTTAAGCTGCTTAATCCTTATCGGTCTGAATATTCCTAGGGGGTTTTTACATTTTTCTTATTTCTTTTCAGACTTGGCCTCCAGCGCTCCAGGTTCCTGCTATATTAAGTCTGTTTGAAAGATCAGAATTTCTTAACAATGTTTTTATCTTAGGGGATCGTCAGTCACATATTAATAGCAAATCTTATCTTTAAAATTCATGCCACAGCATTCCCTTCAAGTCGTCTTTGGGGTTTCTAAACACCTTAAACTTAAAAGGACAGCTTTCTTTCATCTTGTAGGTAAAGTGATTTATGATTTGATTTAATTACTTTTATTTACTTCACTAAAAAGCATGTTTTAAAAATCACAGCCTTTTTTTAAGATTTTAATTATACAATGGGTTTAGTTATAGCAACATTTTCAAATAGAGAAAATAATAGAGACAACTGAAATTAATATTCAATGTAAAGTACTTGAAGATAAGTAATTTTTTTGATAGCTCATATCAATATTACATTAGATCTTAAGGTAGTGGATTTAATTTTTATAGAGAACCCTACAAGGAGAAATGAGCTTTGTTGTAGGTAAATCCACAGGGTTCTTTCTTGACCACTCTTTGTGTTCCTGTGCACTTCTTGATCTATATTCCAATCATAGATTCATGATACATAAATACTGATGGAAAAGTGAAATATATATATATGTAATTCATTATTATATATATTTCATTTTCCACATAAATAATAGTTTGCCATTCACTAATAGAACTGATTTCTCGCTTCCCCCATATTACATTGATTTCTCTATAGGAAGTTGGCTTTTTTAACATTTCAAAAGCTAGAAGCCAGCACCCTGAGTGCTCCTCCCTTTAGCTGGGTGACTGTACACTTTGTTTTCTCTGGATACTGGACTGGAACATACATGATTTTCACTCTCTGCCCATTAGAAAACTGGTTTATGGGCCCGCCTGGGCTGTGGTAATATGATGGTAAAATATGTTTAATATGTATAGTGTTTACTGCCTAAAGGTTTAATGGTTATTCTGACAGTGTATTAGTAGTAAGATTTGTTTATGACCAGTGGTGTATCTGTGGAATGTTTGAAGTAGCAATGGGTTTTATAGTGTGGTTCTTTGAATTAGGAATAGGATTTGTGGAATGTTCATGGCATTTTGTAGCAATAGGAGCGCAATGTGGAATAAGTGATGGAGGTTGTTACTTGCATAAAGAGCATGTGGATTACTTGTAAGAATGACATGATATGGTCTGTATTGTGTAATATGCTGGTCACATGGTATTGTGAGATGGCTGCCATAGAACCACCATAAACATGTGGCTCTAAAATTGCTGACCTTATAATGAGAAGAAAGAGAAGTCCCTTGCGCTCAGCAAGTCGTGGCGGTCACCAGGTTGGGGTCTCCTAGGTTACCCCAAGAAACAGTAGACAAACAGGAATAGATCCAGGGACCAGCCTTGATGTGTGATACCTAAAATAGAAAAATGGTATAGTGCAATACCCGGGGTCTTTAATTGGCTTGGTTTCCGGTGGAAATATACTCACCGAGTATCGGAGCTAACAGGCTCCATGATTAAAACTTATACGTTCTCATTTAAGAGATACTTTATTAGAAGATAAAATAATTCCAAGGCTAGGCTCGATCCTGTACCGCTCCACCAGTAGTATGGTGCCCGGAGAGATGTTGTTTGCCGGCAGCTCCGTAACCACCAATAACTAACCATGCAGCGTTTGGACTTAAACAAGCCTATAGCCCGCTCTACGCGTTTCACAATCAACTGATCGCTTCTTCAGGAGGGAATTGTATGATTGTATGATACAATTCCCTCCTGAAGAAGCGATCAGTTGACCGTGAAACGCGTAGAGCGGGCTATAGGCTTGTTTAAGTCCAAATGCTGCATGGTTAGTTATTGGTGGTTACGGAGCTGCCGGCAAACAACATCTCTCCAGGCACCATACTACTGGTGGAGCAGTACAGGATCGAGCCTAGCCTTGGAATTATTTTATCTTCTAATAAAGTATCTCTTAAATGAGAACGTATAAGTTTTAATCAGTGGAGCCTGTTAGCTCCGATAGTCGGTGAGTATATTTCCACCGGAAACCAAGCCAATTAAAGACCCCGGGTATTGCACTATACCATTTTTCTATTTTAGATATCACACACCAAGGCTGGTCCCTGGATCTATTCCTGTTTGTCTCTTATAATAAGAAGACCTCATTGGGCCGTATCCAGAACTACGTCCATCTTCCATAGTCTTTTAGACCGCATATACGCAATCTACGTATCAAAGCGATATGCAGATTACGTACAATAGCTACTACGCATGCGCAGTAGCTATTGTTTATTGAATTACGTCCGTCTATGGAAGACGGACGTAGTTCTGGATCTACCCCATTGTCTGTAAGAAGATTAATCTGTAAGCAGTGGTGTAATATTAGAATTCATGAATATTACTGCTTTATATGTGAGGTGGAGATAATGCAACAACACAGGAATTGTTATACACACACGCACACAAAAGCACATGTACACCTATATGAGTAAAATGTACACAATTAGCAAGAAATTGGTAAAAGAAGTTATTGTACCTAAACACACATTGGGATAAATCCAGACCTATGGGCTGGTTACGCTAGAATGCATAGTGTAGTTATACTAGCGTAATATCTATGCACTCCCCTAGGCACTCACCTCGGTCGTACGTACTTTGGTCGTTTTATGCTATCCAAACCTTAACTTTTCCTAGTGTAAGTACTGATGTACGTATGGGATTTACGTATGTGATGGCCAAACCCAGCCCATACTGTCTAATTTAAATGCCTCCCTCTGCCTCCAAAGCGTAATTACGGGTGTCATATTGATGCCCCCAGCCCTTCATTCGTATTTACGCTGATGGTACATACGTTAGAAGTTACGTGGCGTAACATCTGCCTCATGCATGTGCAGTAAATACAAGTGGGCGATTTTACGTCATCGGCTACTCTGCCTTCATAAAGAATCACTCAGATCTTAAATGCGTCGGCGGGGTACTTGTCCTTTGAAGTAATCTGCTCCCATCATCAGCGGTTAAAATCAGAGTTAAGCGGTGCTGCCCTGGGTGGGTAACACGCTATATTTTAATCTATATACTTATTGTTTGATTGAGTATGTTTATGTACAAATAAAAGCTTTTTTTTATCTCCAAAATGCCTCTTTAAATAAACCACACGGAAGGAGAAGTTTTTATTTGGGAAAGAGAGGATTTTCGGTCTCCACGGAGAGGAAGTGTTTGTTTACATTCATCACTGATTGACAGCGGTCTGCCTCGCGCTACAGGAGACGTCTCAAGGTGAACAGCTGTTTAATTCCCAAACTCTCCCACCAGCTTCATTCATCCCCCATCAGAACCACCACCGAAAAAGGGACACCACTGACAAAAGATTTCCTAAGAATATTGAACTTACCTTGGCCCGGTCCAGAACGATCACACCTTCATACATTCCTCTAATCATACAAGGTTGGCTGCAAGATTTAATACTGTATCTCTATGGCTCACTGAGTTTTCAAAAAGATTTTTGTGCCGCCCTCGTTCCATTGAAAGACTGTTTTAATCTTCCTGTTTGAGACTTATTTGCAATTTGTTTTATTATTTTTTAATTTAGTGGACTATTCCTCGTTTTTTGGTTTTTATTCTTTGATGAATTCAGTCCTTGTCTCTATAAACTATTATCCAATTCCTTGTATTTATTTGAAAGGATAGATATCTTTTAGTGCACTTGCACTTTATTGCTTTTGCTCCCTTGGTTATACAGCTTTTCACTCATTTTCAGTTTATAATTTGTTTTTGGTTACTTACTCGTGTATTATATTTGTGTGGAATATTTTTGAAAAACAATATTTTTTGTGATTGACTTTTAGAATATTTATTTAGTAATTTGAGAGCTGTATATTTTCTAATTGTACTAGCACTTTATAGACCTACTCTCGCTTTACAGGGGGTATTAATTAATTCACCCTCCACTTCAAATGGTCACTTTAAGTAATTGTTTTTAGATCCTTTTAGTATATAACATTATTTTAGTAATTTATTAATTTTACTATCCCTCCATAGAGCCTGCCCACCAATTTTCAATGACCTCTATTGCTTGAACTAGGGGAAATAGGTGGTATTCCTCAGTGAGGTATGGCTGCTTTAATTTAGGTTCCCTTAGGGCCCTATTTTCCAATTTATTTTTTCTGTAAATATGCTAGCGTGCTTAGCTTAGGATCTGGCCCATTGTCATCTATATTGAACTATTATATTTATAGTTTATGTTAATATAATTGCGTTAATGTAAGTTAAAGTAAATTTAGTGTAAAGGATTAGAATAGGTGTGTCATGAGAAAGAAAGTTTGAAAGCGTGTGATTATATAACAAGCTTATCCAGGAACAGAAAGAACATAGTGGAGGCAAGTAAGTCATCCCCTATCACCCTTTTACAAGTAGCATCCTACACAAGGGGGAAAGAGTCACTACAAAAATCCTAACACAAATAAAGGTTTACCTGCCTTAAAAAAGTGCTTGCCTGTATAGTTGTACATTATATGGTTCATAATTTTTTTGGGGGGATACCTCAGTCTGAATACGTATGTATTATAATTGTAATTAAAATTGTAGCATATATCATAGTAGGTACATAAAATATATATTTGTTTCAAAGGCAAAAAATGCTAAAGACAATGGGCCAGATCCAGAACTACGCATTTCCGCGAATTTACGTGTGGCGGACACGTAAATTCGCAGATTTGTACGCACTGCGCATGCGCACCACAGAAAATACGCACATTCACGTAGCGTATTTTAGAACGTATGGGTGATTCACGTATATCACACGTAAATACTTACGTGTGGGCGCGACAAATTTACGTTAGTGAACAATACGTGGGTTTTACGTGAAGTAGGCGGGGGGTGGTATTTAAAGTGTACAGTATGGGCGTGCTAAGCTGCGTACGTTCGCGTAGTCAGTACGTCCGTTAGCGGACGTATGCTGTTACGTTAGGAAAAGTTAAGGTAGGGTTTGGGTCGCGTAATTTGACAAAATACGTCCGTGCAAGGGGTGTGCCATGGGGAGTGTAGCGAACTTACGTGTACGAAAATACGCACCACAAATATACGTACGCACACATGTAGTTCAGGATCTACCCCAATGATCTTGATACAAAACATACACAAAAAGTGATAGACAAAAAAACTAAGATTATGCAGATAACATATACTTATATTTCAAATATCTACCTTTATCTGAGAGAGGAAAAATTGCAAATTCATTTAAAAGATGTGTTAATATTTTCAAGGTAAAATATGGAATTAGTGAAGCTGCAATTTGCGTTTCAAGCTGGCTTATACTGTTTCAAAGTGTACCTGCATTTGGCAAAAATGCACCAAAACTGTCATTCTGCACAGCCATGGACTGGCAAACATTCTAGAAATGTATAGAGGATATTCATTATTAGAAGCCCCTGAAATTAATATGCAATGTAAAAGATGTGAAAGAGCTAGTCTGCTCAAAATGCATCAATATTTTGTCTATTGATTTACACTACTTAAAGTTCATCAATAAGGAAACTGTAAGGATACAACATTTAATGTACTCTACTTCAGTTTGTTTTATTTTGCGCAGTTAGATATGCTGTAAATTGTTATAAGTTATTATACTATTATTTCTCATATCTATAGTTGGAATACAATTTGAAAATACATAAGAAGGAAGCATTTACTTTATATCAAAACATTTTGGATCTCATTTTAATATTATTTTGAATTTTTAATGAGACTTTGTTTTACTTGGTGATTCATAAAATATGATTTTGCATGTTTTATGTCCACTTTTGAGGCCAGATCTACTAAGCTGATGTTGCCCATAGAAACCAATCAGACTAGCTGACATTTTCTAGTATGTAAAGTGAGAGCTAGAATCTGATTGGTTGCTATAGACTCCACTTTTTATATCCACTTTTTCCTTTCCCGCTGTTTAGTAAATCTAGCACATGGAGTATTTAAAATTAATTTCCGCTTATGTCCAGCCTTCAGAAGTCATGAAGGCTGGACATAAGGGGCAGACATGGAGGCTGATCATAGTAAGGGGCAGACATGGAGGCTGGACAACATAAGGGGCAGACATGGAGACTGGACAAATAAACAGGGGGGAGACTTATGGAGGCTGGACATAATAATAATAATAATAATAATAATAATAATAATAATAATAATAATAATAATAAAAAATAATAAGGAGCAGACATGGAGGTAGGACAAATGAAGAGGAAGATATGTAGGCTGGATATATAATGGCTGGACAAATAATAAGAGGCAGACACATGGATGGCTGAATAAATAAAAGGGGGAGACACTTGACCCGCTGGTCTTGGCGGTACAAGACACACACACTTTCCCAGACATGCCCACTTGGTGGTATAAGACACATCCCCTCTACCAGGCTGCAAAATGTTGTCCCTCTTTCGAATTCTCATATGTTAGGAAGTACGTCATTGTCTTGTAGCAGTTTTTTTACTTTGTAATTTGTAACACATTTCATGTAGCTACTATCATATTTTCTAGAACTAAATGTTTTAAATAACCTCATCCTAAATCAGAACAGCTACAGTTTTGTTCTGTATAGGAATTGGTCTGTTAGATATATGTGTTCAGACTGAGAAATCTATATTTTTTGGGGGAACCAGATAATAGAGAACCAAATACACACTATTTTACTCTTAACAGACCAATGCTTAATATTCATACCTAAATAGTTCTATATTCCAATATAAAAAATGTACACTTACACTTTAGTTTATTTTTTGCAACTAGACTATGCTTTCTAAAATGGCTAAAATAGCTACATCCAGCACTTTCCAGGCAACCAAGACCATCTTGCCTCACAGTGGGCTCTGAGAATTTGTTACACTGTTGGACTTACAAAACCGGGGTGCTGATGTTGATTCAGCTAAGCATACTTACCTGGGAAGAACATAATAGTTATACAACAGAGAGTGTTTGTGAATGTGGCATTTATAATCTGCAGCATCCTTTGAATATTATTAAGCGTGGTTGGGGGTCCTGGAAAATATCCAGCACTACGAGTCTGAACTAAATGGTTCTGCCACCACAAATACTTCTATAAATGTACGCATTATAGCTACTAAAAATAATGAATTAGGTTTTTTATACCATCACCAAGGTACTGAACAGTAAACGGTGTTATTAGAAAAAAAAAATCCTCTATACTGCTGCAAGTGTGTTAATTTGATAAGTTGAGTCCTTTACATTTATTTGTTTACTTCTCTACTGAAAAGGAGTTGTGTGCTCAAACGCCAGCGGATCATTTTTGTTTACTTTATTGCTGTACAGATCTTTGTAAAACCTAGCCAAGTTATGCTGCAGACAAAATGCCTGCTTGTTTACAAGCTAATTCATCACCTTACCCATTTCTCTGAGATGTCTATTTCTTTATGTGTGCTAGAAAACCAGTTGAAGACTTTAATACTCTAAGAAGTGCAATATGGAGTTTTATAAGCCTTGTGCTTTGTGCAGGATATGAAGAGCAATTCTAGGAGTGCACATACCCCCGTCCTGCCCCCATCCCAGCCCCCTTTTTAGGTACTTTATGGCACTTATTGCCGCCTCGCCTCTCCCCCGCCCTACCCGGCAAATCTAAATACCCCCCCACTCATACCCAAACCATCCCTGAGGCAGCATTACGCCACCTCTTTTTACCTAAAATACTCCGGGTGGTCTTTAAAGACCGCATGGAGGCAATCTACGTACCAAACTGGTACGTAGATTGCGTAAAGGACCTACTACCCTTGCACAGTAGTTCCTTTACTACAGATATGCACCTGAGAAGTGACTGCTTCTAAGGTGTGTATCCGGCCCACAGTTGATAGGGGCAACATGGCAGCAGAGCGCTGGGGTCAAAAGTTTGATTCCTGATCTAGACCTAATCTTTGTGGAGTTTGTATGTTCTCCCTGTGTCTGCTTGGGTTTCCTCCCACATGTCAAAAACATACTGGAAGGTAATTGGCTGCTGACTAAATTAACCCTTAGTATGTAGCTCCTATAGGGGCAGGGACTGATGTGAATGTCTAAATGTTCTCCATAAAGCACTGCAGACAATTAAATAAATAGGCTTTAGCACAAAAGACAAATTCAAAATTGTTTTCTTTACATTGTTGTTAGTTAAGCAATAAGAATAGATTTGTCAACAAAGTATTAATCTGACGGATTTAATCAAAAGTTTCTTCTGTATAACACATGACAAATGCATAGCTCCCAACATTTAGAATTACAAATGTGGGACAAAACAAACCCTTCCCTGGTTCTGCCAAAACTCTGCCCACAAATGACCATAATAGGGTAAAACTCCACCCATTTCCCCATAAGGCTCGTGAAATGAGAGAGTCCTGCAAAAAATGGCATAGTTGGGAGGTATGCAAGCAGTTAGGGTGTTTTTTTTGTTTTGGACATTTTTGCATTCTGCACCAGGGCATTCATTCGAACTATGTGACTAGACCTCAATCTGCCCTACCCAGACATAAGGGACATGACACTTTCAATAGCTTCCATAAGCAACGCAAGACAGATACAGGGAGCAAAGGGCGCTGATAGCACTCTTGGTAAAGGTGGTCAAATAGAACCCCCCCCCCTGTATCCGGCACATATACATGAGTGTACAGCAATGATGTGCCTGTACTGCATGCGCACAGTAATGTCAGATGTCCAAACAGAATGGCCAAACAGCACACAAATGCACTTGAGCAATGGTGGCTCAGGGCCAGATCCAGACCAACGGGAGCATTATGGGCGCTTGAGATCATTACGGCCGTTCTCTGAGCGGGGAGTGCACACCCCCTGCACTCCCCGCTCTCGGTAGTAAATCTGGACACTTACGTGTTCAGATTGCTACCTTAACTTTTACGATCATGTATGCGGCATACCTGACGGGGCTTGCCCAGTCCCGTCCCATCATTAGTGGAGATACGACATGCGTAATGGAGGGAAAGACCCCTTTTTGTAAGAGCTGGTGTATGTAACTTTATGTAACCCTTATGGCGCCGTAAGAAGGTTGTGTGCATGCACACGACTTTCAAACAAGGGGAATTACGTACGAGTAGTACGTAATTCCCCTCTCAGTCGTAGCCGAGGATCTACCCCTCAGTGAGTAGCACTTGTGTCTCACAGCACTGAGGTCATGAGTTTGATTCCCGGACTAGGCCTTATCTGTGTGGAGTAGGAGCACTACATGATCTGATAGCACTATATATAAACCTGTTACTAAATAAATATAAATCATTTTAGAGCAAAGCAAAACTGTTCTTATGTGTCCAAGTCATTACAAGATAGGAGTCTGCACTTACCCATTAACTTACAGCAACTGGCTGAAATAAATGGAGTCAGGGACCCAGATCCACATGTCCGCCTGCTAGTGAAATGGCGTGCTTCACGTACCTAATTTCACTGTTTTGAAGGTTGTGCGCATGCACAAAATATTCTTACATCGCCAAAAGGGTCGGCGCTCTCACGAATAGGGGGCTTCCCCCCCTTTACACATGTCTTATCTCCGCCGTGAAGGCGGAGATAGACATGCTAATGAGGGAATGGGGCGGAGTGATCGTAAAAGTTAAGGTAGCAATCTGGACACATAAGTGCCTCGGGCGCCCGTAAGGAGCCTGTAGGTCTGGATCTGGCCCAGGAACAGTAAAATAAGAGCACTGTGGAACAGCGTGCTAGACCCAAGTACTGACACATATGGGACATTTCCTACTTATACAAGGTGTTTCACATCAGAAAATTGCTGCATTTTTTGGCGTTTTGTACGGTACATTGCATGAGACTGATTTTTTTTCTGCTTCTACTCATTTTACACAGCTGGGGTTGTGCTTAAAAACTAAAATGTAAAAATAAAAAAGAAATGTTGCTGGGCCATCCGTTCTAGCATGTCTGTTCTGCAGCAGTGCCATTTGTTTCAGTGCTTATAAAATGATGTGATTTTGATGTGAAGTTTACACATTAGTGCGCGCTTCCTCTGAAGATTTTTACATTTCTCCGCACGTCTAGTCATGATCAAGTGTGCTTTGAAAATAAACTTCAGAGTCTTATCTGAGCTTTCATGCCTGGTAAGTTGTTATTCAGACCAGGTATAGGCAAGGTTGACTATTAGAGCTGGTACTGGTCAGAAATACACCATGCCATTGTGTTACCTGTATGCATGGTTATCATGTGCCACTCCGTGGGGAATTTAGATGTGAGACCATAGCTAATATCATCATTACACAATGAGGCAAATATTGCAATGTAGACAAACTGATATACTGAACACTTTTATATACTTATCATGATATGCCCCAGTTACACTAACTATGGAGAAGTGTGGGCCTTAATGACACACTGTCTGTAACACCATAATATATACTTCCAACAATCCCACTTTTAAGGCTACAGTGCTGGTTTTAGGGGCTTTGGCCCAGTTTCAGACCCCTGCACGCTCTGCGAGGGTCCGTAGGTTTGCATATGTAGCGGGGAGTACATACCCCCTGCACTCCCCGCTGATGGTAGTACTTTCTTACATGTCCAGATTCCTACCTTTTACATCTAGGTCTGTGGCCATATGGCTTCCATGCCTTTCGACCCCTCATTTATATGGCTATCCCAGTCTGTCGTACATCACATAGGGGTAGATCCAGAACTCTGCTTGCAATACGTTTACACGCATAGCGTATTTATGCGTGGGTACCTTCTATACACTCCTCTAGGCACACCCCTTGACGTACGTATTTTGACCGAGATTCACTTTCCAAACCCTACCTTAACTTTTGCCCACGTAACCGATGTGATCCGCACACGTACATATGAGCAACACGTATTTACGCAGCTAAGCACGCCCATACTGTACACTTTAAATACAAGCCCCGCCTACATAACGTATTTCAGACGTATTTTTGACTCACGTAAAATTGGCACGCCCACACGTAAGAATTTAGGCGACACATACGTGAATGGCCCATACGTTCAAATTTACGCTACGCTACGGAGCGTATTTTCTATGGTGCGCATGCGCAGTACTTACTAAAACGCAATTTTACGTCTTCGCCACGCGTAAATTCGCACACAAATGTTGTTCTGGATCTGGGCCATAGTCAGTAAGTATGCGGCAAAAGGCACAATTCTTGCGAGAGAAAAGGCTTACACTGGAGATTGCAATCAGCATATGCAAGCTCAACAATCATTCAGAAAAAGGTAACAGAGAGCTGTGGAATGATGCTGAGGTGTGT
The DNA here is from genome assembly GCA_011038615.1 of Limnodynastes dumerilii. Taxonomy (NCBI): domain Eukaryota; kingdom Metazoa; phylum Chordata; class Amphibia; order Anura; family Limnodynastidae; genus Limnodynastes; species Limnodynastes dumerilii. The sequence goes on along the minus strand of WWET01000077.1, from coordinate 720,981 downwards.
TGCATGACAATTCACCATACATTGTAACTGTGCCTCACTACACCCTCCTAATGGCAATGCTGTGGGATTGCAGCGATGTATTGCTTGTGGGAAATGAAATCCATTTGCAAGGAGCGATCAGTTTAAGATTCATCTTACACCAAAATGCCAGCACAACCCGTGCCATAACTGCTCACCACAAAAAGTCAACTAGGTCAGAAATAAGTCGTAACTGGTCCAGACGCTAATCTGTGATACCAAGTTGTAGAAAGAGGGGACATAGGGCCTGATCCAGCGCTACGAAAATTCGCACGACGGGCGAATGCGAACGTACGCTCGTCGTATCAACCTACACGCCCCTAGCACTCCCATAGTAAAGTCCCTGCTTACGGCGGCTATACCCTACACTGGGTACGACCGTCGGCCGTACGAAAATTCGCAGAGAATACGCTGAGAAAATACGCTTAGCACGCCCATACTGTACAATTTAAATGGCTATCCCCGCCTCCCAGTAGTAAAACGGGCGCCCAGCCGACCATCGTAAAAAAAATACGCCCAGCGAGCGAAAAATACGCTAACGATACGCCCGCTATTCGCTCATGACGCTCGGCGACCGGAAGCTGTCATACTGGGCATGCGCATTGCGAATTTTTAGACGAAAATTCGCATACGATCGTCGTACGCTCGCTTGCGAGCGTTGCTCTGGATCAGGCCCATAGTCACCATCCCAAGACTAAAACACAGCAACAAATCAGTCAAAATCAAGACAGGGGGACAAAATGTATTGTTATGTCCATGTAACAGCTACTGGACAATGACTCAACTGCACTCATAACCTGTCAAGTTACCATAAACCTTTAAGACTATGGCAGTCAGATCATTGGGACTGCCGATACAGCGAAACCACCAAACTGCACATGTGCTGAACTGCTTTTAAACATCGTGAAACAAAATGTCAGATCACCTCTAGGTCTGTCTGACAGCTTCACTGCCTACTGCAACTTGACCCCAAGGTACATGCAAAGCAAATGGATGTCCCAGAGTTAACAGCATGTTGGGACTTATTTGATTGCAGCACAATGGGAAAACTTCCAGTCATATATCACATGCAACTAGATGATTGTAATGCCAACTGCTCCCAGGTGGGCATCCATGGCAATGAAGGGCAAAATTATTCAGGAACTGAACAAAATTACTCATTTGGGTATCATTGAACCCATGTTAGTGCAACTGTGGCATATCATGTGTTTTAGCAATAGTGGCCACAACACAACTGCTTGGACATGACATGGACAATGGACATGGACAATACTGGCATCACAAGCAGAAGCACACATCACTATCAAGTCTGGATGTTTTTCCAAGCCTAACCCAAGGTTCAAGCACACACACACACACACCAATTCTACAAAATATGAATATACACACTATGCTACAAAATGTCAACACACACACACCAATTCTACAAGATCCGAATACACACACTATTCTACAAAATGTCAACACACACACACACACACAAACGTTACATGTTTCCAGTCAGCATATAAAGGATCCGGCAACTTGTATAGAAAGATGTAGAGAGCACATATAGACATGTCAGCTTTCAGTGCTTCCTGGTTTATTATAGTAATTTGGCACAAAATACTAACACTTCTATTTTACACTGTAACAGTATGTCCAAGTAAATAAACCATTACTGTTATCACATTAACAATGAAAACATACATTTACCTTACATAAGTGGCAACCGAGGGGTTAATAATTTGGCACGAGGGGGATTAAGCCCCCTGCAGTGATACTCCCCATTGGATGAGCTGTGAGCTGTTGCAGGATTTGAAGGGTCCAATGGGAAAGGAGTGGGAAGGGTCTGCATAGCTTCAGGTAAAGGAGTCTCTGAGGAGATTTTTAAGGGTCTTGGCCCTCTTCGTTCCGGACCCCGTGAGGCTGCAGGACTATTTCAGAGGATTTGGTTTTAACCCACCCATCCCACCCAAAATACTTCTCCGGTGGTTATTAGTTCACATTGGTAGCTGTTAAGGTGTTCGCGGATTGTCAGTCGTGTAGTCAGTTACTGTTGATAGTGAGTTGGTAAGTTGGTTAGCTAGTTAGAATATGATAAGGGGCTAGGAATTGCAAAGGCTTGACGAAGCAATCGACGTAAATCTTGAATGACAAAAACGCAATTGGCGTAATGTTTGTTTGTTCGTCAGTTATTTGTGTACCTAAGTTGTTATAACACACGTGTTTGGATTAGGTTATCGCCCAGGCGAGTGGGACTGGTATTAGTTGAATTTCTTGATAAGTTAACGTAGTACTTTTTAAAAACGTTTGATAGTTCGGGTCTTAAGGACTACATACTGTCTATTCTTCGCCACCTTTTAGTTAATTGCCTCTTTTCCCATTGTACTACCCTTTAATAAAGCTGCCATATTTTTTGTGCAAGAACGGTGTCTGTATCATTAATTCTATGATAAGAAAAAAGAGAAGGGAGGTTTTTTGGTCAAGCAAGGGGTGGAATCACTTGCTAGGACGCTTATTGCAATTCAACAGAAGTATTGTACTTTATTAAGTACTGTCTTTCAATTATAATCTCCAGTAACCAATTTATTCAGTATGTATGAATATTGTATCATTTAACAAACAAAACCATTACATTACCACATACAATTATGGTATAAGGTTACCAACAAAATAATATGTAAGGTGTGGTTTTTGTTACTACTATTTTAAATTTCTGCATTCTCCCCCTCGTATTATGAATGTCTCCAGACATAAATAGGTACTTTTACAGACTCCTATACTGTTATTAAAATGTTTAGTGTGCATGACTAGTTTATACGTAGATCAATACTGGTCTCAGTGCAGCAAAACACATATCACTGAAACATTGATATGCCATTATACTTTCCAGAATAGCCTGAGGCTGATACTGTAAGACTGTGTTTACTGATGGTGTATATGTTGTCTCCACGGTTTCTGGATGCTGTAACTCCCTAAAAGTCTCAGTAATTAGCGGGACCAGTACTATAGAGTGAAATTTTTCATCTGCAGTACTCAGTTCAGACAGTTGTTGTGCTACATATATTTAAGGCTGTTGTAGGTTATAAGGTTCTCTAAATGGTAAAGTATGGGATTTTTCCTCCTCATTTGAGGTTTCAGGATGCTGCTCACTCAGGAAGCGGGATGACAACAACCAGGGCTGTTACTAAGCATCCAGATTGCTGTATAAACAGCACAGTTTCTAAAGCAGGTGCTAGAATAATAGGCAGCCAGAACTCAGACCAACCAGAGTTGAGAGGCTTGTCTGCCTTTCCAGCTCTGATTGGCTGTTTTGTGTTTAAATACCCAGCAGGGAGATCTCTCTATTATTTTAGCTAGCCATTTTGTATATTTGCTTCAGGTTTAGTGCAACAGGATCCTTGTCTTGTTTATGCTCTTGTCCTATTGACCTTTTGCCTTGAATTTACTAGCCTTCTGTGTTTTTCTCGTGTGCTTGCTGATATCCCTACTCTCTTGTCTTTCGCCTGCCATTTATTGCATCTGTCTTGTACATCCAATCCCTAGCTTTCTGCTTTTCTCTTACCTGTGTGTTTATCTCTCTGTACCATGAATCTTAGCTATCTCTGTTGTTATCTGTTTATGTCTATCCATTTCCTATTACCTTATATCTATATTTATCTTTCTGTGAATTCACTCCATTGCGCCTGCTCTGTTCTAGGATCAGCATCCACATTAGCTTTTCCAAAATGATATCTATTCATGTCTGTCGGCAATTAATCTGACTGTGCTCAGCACATATATGAGCAGATAATTATCAGTAAACACAATGAAAGAAGGAGCGTAATATTAATAATCCCTAAATCTATAACAAAATTGCCGCATTAAACTATAGAAATTCCAGTTTACGAGACTCTTTTCTGCCTCTGGGGTCAGGGTTCTGGATCTGTAGGCAATTATTCATAATTTTTTATTTTAAAAGAATACCGTCCCAAACCCATCGTTGGATGCATCCGTAAGAAACCCAAAAGATACGCCAGTACTGATGGTTGAGTTAAAATTTCTACCAACTAGTCATTATGATCAGCTGTCCATATTATTGTGTTTTGGAGGGGAACTGTCCGGTATTTTGATCCGTAACTCGATATATGAGCTCTGGGAGTTTACATCCCAACACACACACACAAACAAACATACACACATCAATTCTACAAAATATGATTAAACATAGCAATTCTACTAAATGGTATTACACAAACACACACACACAAATAAATACATATACTAATTCTACAAAACGTCAAAACATACAGTGCCATACCATCATGCCACTAAACAGGTCTGGTATATAGAAGTACTGCCGAGATACTCAGTGTGAAGCAACAAGCGTTGCAGAGCACAGGTGTGGGAGCAGGACACTGTAGAGACTTACAGCTTGAAGCAAGACATAAGGAAGAATTGTAGCACAAAGGATAATGAAGCCAGGCGGAGTATGCAAAATACTGGCACTGAATGAACTGTGGGGCAGGTTTAAATAGAGTGTCCAGCTGGTAAATTGGCAACTGGTAGCAGATGACTGTGAGACTTTCTTTCAATTTTTTTGGTATGGAGGATCAGCTGAGCCACATGGCAGCACCCATGTCCAGCGCACAGAGAAACACTGGTGCGGATGGCATGTGAACAAACAGTGACCGGAAGGAGTTTCAGTGAGAGATGGCCAGGGATTGGACACTGGCGCCACACAGCAATTAGGCAGTGAAGAAGTGGGTAAGAGGGTTTAGTACCATGATTTGTGACAGTATCTCTCTGGAGTCCTGTTATCATTTCAATAGTCCTATAAGAGACCTTTATTGGTGAGCAGTTACATTGGCGTTTCAGTTATAAAAATGAGGATATCTGAAAAGATATATTTCAATGATATAGTTTAATGAATTATTTATGTATTAAAGTGTAATAAACATCCAGAATCAGTGACTCTGCACCAGAATAAAACTTTTTGGTCAGCTCATATTTCAGTTGCATTGAGGACACTTTTTCACACTGATCCATGTTTACCAATTGGAACACATTCTGAGCCATCCAGATATAAATTCAATGACACTTCTGACAGAGCGACTGGACTGTGTACACAACTGCTTGCTCTTCATATACAGTACAGGGGTTTTCTTATAGGCGTGAGTACATTGCACTTAAGTTGGAAAAATGAAGGCAGGCCCTGGAGGAAAATAAAGCCGAAAAAACACATTTGTAAATAATGTTACCCAACACACACACACAGATCTATACAAAGCAAGAAATAGCTTTAAGGTCTTTGCTACACAGAAGGCAATAACCTAATTAATGTTAGTTAGGGTGCTCCTTAGGGAGTCATTTGTGTACTAAAGACATTCCTGAAATGTGTTGGTAAGGAAACCTCTTCCTTCTAATGTTTAGGGTCCACCTTTGTCTTCTAATGCTGGCACACCTATGTCATGCAGGTGGAGGAGAAAGCAAACTTAATCACCATTAAATGGACATAAGGATATAGACTGATCAAATGAATTACAAACCCTGCCCTATATATTCCGCATGCAACTCTGTGCATGTGAAATACAGGATCATATGTAAGGGCTAAACCAAGCCCTTACTGTATGATTTAAATGCCTAAGCACATCCACCAGTTATGGTGGGAGGCCCGGCTCCGGAAAGCAGCATTGGACTGCTGTGCTCCGTCGCAGAATTATAGATACTGCACGTGCGCAGTGCCTATTCAGAGCTGACTTATGTACGTCAGCTCATTTTCTTAATTCAGGATCAAGTTCTATATGTCTATGTCATAGTTGCCGACTCTCCCGGAACGTCCGGGAGACTCCCGGAATCCAGGGAGATCTCCCGGACTCCCGGGAGAGGACCCCATTCTCCCGGAGACAATACAATGTCCGGGAATAGCATTATTCCCGGACACTGTATTGTCACATACACAGTGCCCGGACCTCTGCATCCGGACACTGTGTATGTGTTGCTATGGCAATACATACACAGTGCCTGGACGCAGCGGTCCGGGCACTGTGTATGTGTTGCCATAGCAACACATACACAGAGCCTGGACGCAACTGTCCGGGCGCTGTGTTTGTTTACCACAGACGCTGCGTGACGCTGACGTCAGCGTCATGCAGAAGAAGAGGCGCCGCAGAGGACGGAGGTTGAGGAAGTAGGAAAAACAGGTAAGTGATTTATAAAAGCTTTTTGGGGATTCAAGTATGAGGGGGAGAGGGGGTAATGTGAGGTTACAGTAAGTGTGTGTGTGGGGAGGTAATGTTTAATTATAGTATGTGAGGGGGGAGTAATGTTATTGTAGTATATGAGGGGGGGAGGGTGATGTGTAATTATAGTATATGAGGGAGGGGAGTAATGTGTAATTATAGTATGCGAGGGGGGGGGGGGTAATGTAAGGTTATAGCATGGGAGGGGGGGGTAATGTGAGGTTATAGCATGGGAAGGGGGGGTAATGTGAGGTTATAGCATGCGGGGTGGGGGTGATGTGTGATTATAGCATGTGGGGGTGGGGGTAATGTGTGGTTATAGCATGTGGGGGTTGGGGTAATGTGTGGTTATAGCATGTGGGGGTTGAGTGTAATGGTAATATTATGAGGGCACAGTGGGGGTGTAATGTGTGGGTAGAGTATATGTACTGTATCTGTAGGACTGTATATATGTAGAAGCAAAGTAAAAAAAAAAAAAGTAAAAATGTCATTTCCAAGATTTTTCACAGGGGAGGGGGTGGGGGGTCTGTGTCCGTGAATTTCTTGTTGAAAAGATGGTAACCCTAGAATTCACCTCTCCTTAAAATTGCTTTGCGTATGCGCCGGATGACATCACTGACGCGTTGTTCACGATGTGCCTGCCAGAAGACGCCAGCCATTGCGGAGCTAGGAGAGTCGGAAAGTGTTTGATTTCTCTATAACCCCTAAGTGAAGCATCTCTTTTACCTCTTGCTTTACCAGTGCCCGTTTTGCCTCGGGTATGCGATATGGCCTTTGTTTGATGACCACCCTGGGTTGAGTCACAATATCATGTTGAATGATCTGTGTCTTTCCCGGAATGTCAGAAAACACATCTTGGAACCTCGCTACCAAATTCACAGCTTCAAGTTTCTGCCCAGGACTAAGTGTGACTTCAATGGGTACCTGGCATTCTGGAACCTTTTTTGCTACTAAAGAGGACTGACTGGCGCTTTCCTTCCATGGTAGATTTGTACCTCCTGCCTTCTACCCTCCTGTAATTGACCGGTCCCACTGCCTCTATGATCTCATAAGGGCCCCACCATTGAGCATACATCTTACTCTCTGTAGTGGGCACAAGCACTAACACCTTGTCTCCCGGTTTAAAGGACCGATTAACTGCGGTGACGTCATAACTTAGTTTCTGACGTTTCTGAGCCCTTTCTATATGTTCGTTCAGGAGTGGCGCAATTTGCCTAAGACGGCCATATAATTGGGACACAAACTGAATGGGGTCCTGAAAGGGTTGTTGTTCCCACCCTTCCTTTAACAAATCCAGAATCTCTCTAGGTTGCCTCCCATAGGGACTAAACCCTATAGAAGATTGGGGTACCTCTCTGACCTCAAACATCAAATAAGGTAGAAGCTAATCCCAGTCTCGCTTTTCTTGAGACATTGCCCTCTGTAAGGGTTTAAATAACCTTTTTTTACCAGACCATCTGTTTGCGGGTGATACACCGAAGTGGTAATTCTGTCTACTTTTAACAACCGGCATAATTCTTTCATAAGCTTAGAAACAAACAGGGTACCTTGGTCGGTTAGGACCTCCTTCGGTATTCCTAGACGGGTATATAAAATTAGTAGCTCTATGGCACTAGTGCCAGATTTCATATTACATAGGGGTATAGCCTTCGGGTATCCGGTGGCATAGTCCACTACCACTAGTATGTATTGGTGCCCTCGAGCAGATTTCTCCACTGGCCCTCTCAGATCCATACCAATTCATTCTAAAGGCACAGAAATGATAGGGAGGGATACCAGTGGAGCCCTAAATTCTGGCCGAGGGGCCATCTTCTGGCACACTGGGCATTCCTAACAATACCTCTTGACTGAAGCATAGATGCGTGGCCAAAAAAACCTCAACTGTATACGTTGGAGTGGTTTCTGCTCCCCTAAATGGCCTCCCCACAAATGCGCATGTAACGGCTTTTAATACCAGGTGCATGTGCGGCTTCTAACACCAACTGCTCAAGTTTTCGGGGAACTAACAATTGTTCTACTCTTTTCCCCTGGAAAGTAGTAACACGATATAGCAAATCATGTTTCAACATAAAATATGGCACATTCTCAGATGGTAAAACAGCAATCACTCTATCATTAACCACTTTTACAGTCTCAAAGGCCTGTGCCAGATTGCTATTGTTGCGTTGGTCTCGCCCAAAGTCCTGCAATGATATTTTCAGGGTTCCAGTGGGCCTCAGAGTCTGTTTCCTGGGGTAGTTCAGTAGCTGCAGTAGTTCTTCCAGAGGCCAAGCTTCGGTAGTAAGCCTAGGATTAGCGAATAAGGAGGTCGGGAGGTTACTGCAGCCACCACCTTCAATGGCCGGCCTTGTACAGTTAGGGATAAGTACACGTGGGCACTCCTCAACGTCGCCATGGACACATCACTCTGACAATAGGCAAGACCTTGTCGTCACCTGGAGGAACCAGATTGGCCACAACCATGGTGAGCTCACTACCAGTAATCACCAGTGCCCAGATCTCTTGGCCCACCAACTGTACCATCATCAAGAACAGGGTGGACTCTGCCTGGGATACACCCGCAGCCACCGTGCTGACCATCGGTGCAATCCATCGGCTCTCCCTTTTTTGCACAGTCCCGCCGCACATGACCAGGTTCACCGCATCCAAAGCACACTATGGGAGGTGGGGCCTTTGACTTGATGACTGGGACTTGAGTTCGGGGCTTTGGTACTGCTACAAATCCTATTCTGGCTTTACTCATTTTCCCCAGGCTCAGGTGCTGCCCAATAACCACTGCCAGCTCCTCATATGTCAGGGGATCAGCCTGAATGGCCCATAGCTGCAGTGAGCGGTCCAACACCTGCATAGCCTGGTCTATTGCAACTCTCTCCACAATTTGCGCTGCCGCAACCAAGCGTTAGCCAGCCGGGTAAGTTTGGCCAGCTGAATCCTGGGAGGCTCAGAACCTTCCAGCCGCCAGTCATGGAATTCTTGGGCTTTACTGGGGCCCGTCACTCCAATCCTGTCAAGTATTTCCTCCATATTACCCTGTACTTCCCCTTTAAGGGTAAACTTAGGAGGCTTAATATAATATGCCAGCCTCACCAGACAGTGTTACCTGACACCTGTCTGCTATACTGGCCACTTTTAATACAAGACTGTAAACAATTTGCTAATTACACAGTGGCCCTTTAAGGCAGCTTTTCACACAACTCTCATTAACCCCAAGTTGCCCTGTCCACCACCACAGGCACAATAAAACTGGATTAAACAGTTTTTTAAGTACACCACCTTTCTGGCCCCAGGCCAGCTGCACAATGTATAATTCAAACACAAATTGTCAGTTTTAAACACAGATACTGTAGTTGTCTTACCTAAGGATCTCTGCAGTGATTAGTTTCCAGCTGAGATGTGCCCCACGTTCAGGCGCCATATGTGATAAAAATGCACACATGGAGGAGATTAAGTAAAACTCCTTTATTTCATAGCAGTCAGACAGCATAGCAGATAACATCAGTAACAGCATGTTGGTAACAGCAGTGCAGTATGTAAGTGTCCCATCATAGTTCACAGACTCTTCAAGTGTTGCAGAGGTCCCTGCTAACCCAACCCTCGGCCTATCACTTGGGCAGCTATTCCACCATCAAGAGTCCTGACCCTCTGTCTTTGAAACATTTATATGAGCAGAGCCCAGGTGCTGTTGATTAGCCCAAGCCTGACCACACCAGTCTCTCTGCTGCAGCTCTAAAACCTGGAAAATCAGGATTCTTCACATTACTTTCATATGGAGATATGCTGTCTCTGTCACACTAGATTATATGTATATATGCCTGGAGTCAAGGCATAATGGCACTTGTGATTTTCCAAGTGCCACCATGTTTTGATAATGCTTTCTGCATCTGCACTTCCACATAAATAAAGTAAAATTATAATCTACTTTTGTACTGCTAATAGCACTAGGGTTGGTAGTACCTAGGGACCCACACAGATGTTTTAAGTTCAAACAAAGCTACCATTAAGTACAGTACATTACAGGAGAGTAAACCATTCTCCAACAATGAAACAAAAGTGTCATCAGCCTGGTCTCCGCTCTTCAGTGATGTTATATATGTGAATCAATCTTGATGATGAACCCACCCCCTTGTTAGTATGATTCACGTAATCAAGCCCTTTGGTGTCTGGCCACTGTATCTACCCTCCGGGATTTCCTAGAAGGGGAAAAATAGAAAAGTGGAAAAAGTTTGAATTCACACATTACACTGGACCACAATGAGTGTAGAGGCATAAAGCATGAGCTCTTGGTCAATGACATCTTGGTAAAGATAAATTTTGCCCCAGTAGGAGCTATAGATATAGACATAACATAGAGTCAATTTTCTCAAAGGATTGATCTATATAATTTTAACAAAAATGTAAAGATAAATCATCTTAGATTGGATTAAGAATTACACAAAGCAGCCAATTTACACATTTTTAATGTGTAAGTTGACCGTGCAGACCTCATGCGGAAACGTGCATATAGCAGTTATGTATTGGAATGCGCTACAAGCAATTCTGGATTTCCCACTGAAAGCCTTTCAGACAATGGGCGTGACGACCCGCCATGGGTACAACGTGCACCCAAAATGGGCGAGGGGGAGGTATTTAAAGGATTTGTTAGGCTCTTACATACGATCTTTCATTACACTTCAGACCCAGGGGCTTGTGCATAAAAGTTAAGGTAGGGTCCAGGGTACAGAAGTTCCACATGTGCAAAGTGAGTGTACTACCCATTCATGTATGGAATTAGGATCACACTGTTGTAACTTTGCTTCCACAGCAGAGGAGTTACATACTTAAATCTGGATCTGTCCCCTTGCCTTTAAGTACTGTGATTAGAAGTACTGTGTCAGGAGTGGGCTGGCCGCAGTGCCATTTGTTGTTTCATGGCCATTTCTCTCCATTAAAGCAGGGCAGTCACAGGGTGTTATATTCTGCACTGCACAATTGCAGTGGTTTAATGTAACTAATAGCCTGCCCCACCACATTATTAACAGCAGTGGGCCAGGCACTGTGATGCTATGTACAGTTGCAGCTTCTATTAGAGCAAAGAATGCACCATGGAGGGTGGAGTAAGACATAGAGAGCAGAGAGCAAATTTAAGTGAAGATTATTATACAGTACTTTAGAGAACAAGGGTTGTTGAACAGATACAAGGGCAAAAAGGGGGGGTTGCATAGAAGAGAGAAAGAGGGTTTGGATAGATACAGGGGCACAGAAGGGCCGGAGGCATACAGGGGCAGATGGATAGCCATATTCAAGGTTACACAGGATTATTAGACACATACAGAATGGCTAGAAGCATAAAAGGGCACAGGATGGCTAGACGGATACAGGGGCATATGGGAAAGCAGGAGGCATAAAGGTGTGCACAAGATGGCTATACACATACAGGGACATAAATGGATAACTGGAGGCATAGAGGGACAGAAAAGAATTGTACGGCAAATACAGAAAAATTATATGATGCATACAGGGACATAAAAGGATAGCAGTAAACATACCGGGGCAGGTAAGGAAAGTTGGAGGCACACAGGGGCAGGTGTGTATTGTATGGCGGTAATAAGGTAATAGTTTTAATAAGGTAATAGTTTTTATTGTTGTCATAAGTAATATGTGGAAGTCAAATATAAATATAAAATAAAACATATTTTAGGACAACATAGGGTTATCTGTGCATGGTTAAGAACAGAAAACCTGTTAGCTCGTTAACATGCATGGCTTGAGCACATTCACATGCATGGCTTGAACGCAGTCACACACAATAGTGTGCGTTTGCGGGCTTTTTCACCTTATGGTTATGTTCAATAATAAATAGGTTTATCATTCAAATTTTCGTTATTTGCACACATAGCAACAAATCACCAAGAAATGCATACGGCATGCATATATTTAGGTACGTTAATAAGTGTGAATCTGGTCCGGTGTGATTATTACTTTTGGAAAAGCCTCTCCCTTTCAAAATAAATCTTTTGTGGGTTATACAGCAATTGTAATTGGATTGGACTTCTCCGGTGTGCACATTTCGACATTGCGCATGAGCTTTACAAATCTTTATTGTATGGTCGCTGTTACGGCACCACCAGGATTACCTGGACAAGTACCGGGGTGGCCGTAGAGAGGAGACAGGGAAGCCGGGTACTCACCAGTTAGTAGAGCCTGAAGTCGGCCCGAGTGTTCGCTAGGGCCCCTGAAGGTGGGGATAGTCTGGAACAGGTAGGTATCCGTCAGGTTACACCCTAAAGAGTAGACCCGGGAAGAGTTAAACGGGGTAGCGGGAAATGGATGAGACAAAGAGGGAACTAGCAAAAGTGGAACCAGAAGAGACTGGACCGTGACTAACAACAGAGAACAAATAACAAGACGCCGACTTGAGGGAGAGACAGAGACTAACAGGACAAACGGACTCACAGGGGATTACTCACACACAAACACACAGCACTCACGCAGCTACCCTAAGGGCACAGAAACAGGCACTCAGGGAAGGAGAGGATAACAACAATGGAGTATAACACTGAGGGTAAGAGGAGGAGAAGAGTACGTTAGGTAGGTAGGCAAGGTTCAAGGCAAGGACAACGGAGGACACTCAGTAATCAAAAAAGAGGGAATGAACAAGAGCAAGAAGAGCAGAGAAAAAGCAGGCACAGAGGAAAGAGAGGAAAACAGCAATGGAGTATAACACTGAGGGTAATAGGAGGAGAAGAGTACGTTAGGTAGGTAGGCAAGGTTCAAGGCAAGGACAACGGAGGACACTCAGTAATCAAAAAGAGGGAATGAACAAGAGCAAGAAGAGCAGAGAAAAAGCAGGCACAGAAACTGAGGATCAGAAACTATAACCAGCGCTGGCTGGGAGAACTGGGAGAGATTAAATAGAGGCTGCTAGCCTCTGATAGGCTAGCAGCCGACGCGCTGGAGGAGGCAGAACTAAGCGCCGGGAATCAAGTCTTCAGAACAGCTGAGAGAGCGCGCGCCTGGAGTGGACGATGACGTCCCCTCCACGCGTCTTTGTTTACATGCTGCGAAGCAGCATGTCGGCGGTGGAGAGGAGCAAAGGCAGGCCGTGGACGGGACGCGTGGAGAGGGGAGCGGTAAGCACAGCTCCCAATGTAAAAGTCGCAAATAGTATGTTGTCTGTGTTTAGATACGTCTGTAGAACACTTACTAAGGTGACTATAATGGTGATATAATTGTATAATACATGCTTTCAGACCTTTGTGAGTCTCTACTGCGATGGCTCCATTCAGAAATAGAGACAGCCGAAAGTTGCTTTTTGGCTGTCTCTATTTTGAATAATAACCGTTGTAGCATTTTTTTTTATGAATGTGTCCGCTGCAGGACCACCGGAGACTTAGGGTTAGGCTGCAGGGGAGAAGGGATTTAGGGGTAGGCTGCGGGAAGGGGGGACTTAGGGTTAGGCTGCGGGGGGTTAGGGAGTAGGTTGGGGACACTTACATACCATTCGGAGCACTATGTTCATTGAGGCATCAGTAATCGATATCCCAGCCAGTTTGGAACTGGCTGGGAGCAAGCGGCCCTATCGAAATAGGGCTATTTGCAACGGAGACCCACACTCCTTTCACACTAAGCTGTTAAAGCTCTCTGTGGGTGCAGTGAATGGTACATTAAATTCCAGTTCAATTAAGTTTGACAAATTCAGACCTTCACACATGACATAATCATCCTTAACAAAAAACTAGCTTGCTAACCTATATATTTTTTCAGTTATCTACATTGAAGGTATCCTGATTTAGATTCTAAATAAGAACTCTGCTCTACTCATAAGACTTTTCAGAAGTTCTATTAGCAGTTATTTCAGTCTCTATCTCTGTGTGCTCTATTAACATTTTACATAAAATGTAATTTTGCCATCATGGTCTACATTAGTTTTGTTTTTTTGTTTTTTTAAGATTAATTTATAGAATTCTAAAACTTCCATCACTACGTTTTCATTTCATTTTTGTGAAATAGGGTATCATACATGATTATTTAATTAGGATTAGGACATACTTATACAAAAAAAACAAGACCTGGAACCATCCAGCAAGTAAGTAATATATAGGCATTTGTGTTGTGATATTTTATAAATAAATATACAATTTTTGTGAGAGAAATTGAATTATGTCATTTAGTACATAATTTGTTTATTCCAGAGAATAGCCCATCATAAAAAGGACAATAAGAATTAAAGAGTGATAAGGTGCAGGTAAAGTGAAATGTGGCTTGTATATGAAGTTTAGTGATAAGTGTTACGGCAATACTACTAACAAAGGCATGGAGTCAAACCAGGAGTCTGGTGTTCACTAGAGCCCCAAATGATGGGGATAGTCTGGGCTGTGGACCCCTGGGGGTTGCCGCCCCTGGTAGCAATACGCCGATATTGGCAGGTGGAGTACTGCAGAGACTAGCCGCTATGAACCAGGAGGAGCAGGTAGGTCTGAGATAGAATGAGCAGAATGGAGATAAGTGGTAGAACACACCCAGAAGGCTGAACACAAGGAACCACTCCAAGCAACAGAGGCAGAGGGAAATAACAGACAAGACTAACAAGGGCAATTATACAGCAAACAACACTCACTTATACACAAAGGGTAACAACAAAGGAAAAAACCAGGGAGGCAATGGCGAGGGAGACACAAGGAAAGATAGAGGAACTGGAAGGCACGCAATAATCAATGAGTAAAGCAAGGCAAGGGAAAGAGAGAGAGAACAAGGGAGAGAGCAAGAGAGCAAGAGCGAGAGAGAGAGAGAGAGAGAGAGAGAGATCAGAGAGCGAGATCAGAGAGCAGACACAGAGCAGACTAGCTAGGACTATAACCAGCAGCTAACTAAACAGTTGCCTGTGATTAAATAAAGATTGGCCAGCAGCCTTACTGAGGGAGAGATTGGCTCTTGCTTAGCAACAGCTGTAAACAGGAAAGTGTGTGTCCATCCTTTGGATGAACGGCACTGTCCACATGGCTAATTTGCATATGGGAGACACGCCGGGGAAGATGGTGGCACCATGCGGGCCCCGCAGGTAAGAAGTTACATGCCGAACATGAAGTAGGCCATGTACCTACAATGCAAAGAGCAGACACACAGACAAGTTTCGAAGAGGGAGCATCTGGACAGGGACAGAAAGAAAAGAGATTGGTAGAAAATGGGCTTAGAGAACTGTAAGGCATGTAAGAGCTGAGCAGTGAGATGTGAGAGTAACAGAAAAAAAGTTTAGATATAACTGATATTCTAGCTGCCATTCTCTAGTAAAAGGACATAAAATCCAATACTACAAAGTATTAAAAATATTAAAAGTTTCGGGCAGGGGCGTGGCCTGAAGCTCGACGGGTGCAGTCGCATGTCGGCTTAGCTCCCGGTGCCTGGTTCAGAGATCCCTTACCTTCAGCTCCCATCTGAAGGTGCTTGCTGCGGCTGCGGTGTCCGGTGCCCTCCATTGCCTTCCTGGGGCCTGCGGTGCTGCTGCTGCCTCTCTCTGTGGCGGCTCTCTGATCTTCCGGCGGGCTGCGGCCTGCGGCCTGGTCCCGCGCGGGAGCGCGTGCGCCTCCGGCCTGCTCCCCGGTCCCTCTGGCCTCCCTGCCTCTCCTCCTGAAGTGGTGAGCATTTGGAGGGGACTGTGAGTCCCTCAAGGCTGCGGGCGGGACCCGGCTGACTCCCGCTACACGGGCGCCTACACCAGCCTCGTGGGCGCCCGCCATCTTGTACATCCGGATCACCGGCGGCCAGCTCCTGGGCTACTACTCGGGGGAGTCCCGTTGCTACAGCCCCTGCCTCCTACATTTACTGGGACCTCCATCTCTGCACCTCCTTTTTGCCAGCGGGAGCCCCTGGGAGCCTCAGAGTCCCTGGTTTGTGTTGCTCTGGACCCCCTCCTTCTGTGGACCCCCTCCTTCTGTGCTGCCTCACCCCCCCCTATCAGAGGCTACATTGCAAGCTCCAAGCTAAATTTCAAATCTAGTTGCTGAAACTCTCCCTGCTGCTATCACTGCACTCCCTATGATGTGAAAATACCACCCTACCACCCCAGACCACTTTTTTATCATTGCAACCTGATCACCGCTAGTGAGCCATCTACCAGCTAGGATCCTGTCCAACCTCCTTTTTCATAGCTCTGTGTCTTTATCTACCTACGCCTGTCAAAATGCCTCCTAAGAAGCAAAGACTTACCACTCTGGCCCCTCCGCTGAAATTCCGACCGCAAAAAATGGGAACAGACGCTCCAGTGCCTCCCCAGGGAAGCCCGGCTCCCCCCCCCCTCCTACACAAGGCACCTCTACGCTCCCTGCTGTGGACCCTGATCCGGAGTTTAGTCCTACATCGGATGCACCGGTTACCATCCGCAAAAATATCAGAACAGGACTTGTTACAGCCAATAACCAAAGCAATTCCTTAATGTAGAATTTTTATTATTTTAAAATCTACATTATAAACGTCCTGCTGTCACAGAAAACCTTACTGGACGTCTTACATGTCCTGGCAGTCAGATAGTATGACCGTATTATCAGTATTGTCATTTTACATATGTTTTATTTTTTAACAGTGCATTATATTAAGTAGCTCTTCACAATTTTACATACATAAACCTCTGCCACATTACAGTTTAATTCTCTAATAAACACACACACACACACATACACATGCTATGGGTAATTTTTGCCTCGCACAGTATGACATTGTGGGCGGGTCAGGAGAAGAGCTTGGGCAGGACGCGGCGGAGCTTATTTGACGCGTTTTCGGGCTCCAAAACGTTTGCAGCTACGATAATATACCTCACATGTATTACACGCATTGGAAACCCCCCTTTGAAAATCCTGCGTTTGCCACTGACTTTGGAGAAGTAAGGTTGTATGGTAAAATTGCTTTGTCCTATGTACAGTATGATCCAATCACACACAGTAACTTTAAGATCAAACTGAGGGTAACTTTAGTATGGGAAAAAAGAACGGGACAACTCTGAATAACCGTTACGAACTTCTTTC
>WWET01000077.1:682726-701732 GCA_011038615.1 Limnodynastes dumerilii | reverse complement strand
CATTTAAATGGGCATTTGAGGGCGCGGTTAGATACGTAAGTAACATACGCACGTAAGTACACACGTAGTCTTAAAGGTGCCCTATGGAGCTGGAAGTCATTGAAAACCCGTCCGTGCGAGGGGAGTGTCATAGGTGTTGCCTTGCAGCGTAGGTGCGTATATTTGCGTACTTTTTACACATGTATCTGTGAATACAGTCCGTGATGATCTGAAAAGAAATGCTATCTAAGTAAATGAAAAACAACAGTATGGTAAGCATTGTATATGATGGAATACATAGTATACCTATGTATACCTATAATAAATAGTATACCTATAAGTTTATGGATGTAAAGGATTAATTAACGGAGTGTAAGATGGAATAAATGGCAGACATAATATGTAGACATAATTAAAATGCATTATGCATTATTGAGTCAGTCCAGCAGGCTATGCAGATAGTACATGGTTGAAAGTCAATAAACTCACAGGTCAGGAATGGATAAATAAACGATAATAATAATAATAATTAATAATGTTGTCCTTTAGGAAGAGTTTACAGGTAAAATATTTCCTTTCTGGTAGCCTCTTGTCAAACTCTTGTAGAACTCAATTACTCCATTGCACTTTTTAAAAATGCCAACTATTAAAAATGTATTTCAGGTAGGAGAACTGAATAATTATGGTGACACTCGGTTACCGGTCCAAGGGGCCGAATTACGAACATAATGTAGCCGCCAGCTGAATATGTTCACAATAGCTAGAGGCTGCAGCAGTTGTAGTGGGCACATTAGGCTTAGGCTGTGGCGGGTAATGATTAGGGTTAAGGCTTAAGTGGAAGGTTAGGGTTAGGTTGCAGTGGATGGGAGGGTTAGGGTTAGGCAGTCAGGCATAAAGGTTTAGGGTTATGCTGCAGGGCATGGAGGGTTAGGGTTATGCTGCGGGGCATGAAGCCTTAGGATTAGGGCTGAAGAAGGGGAAGGATAGGGTTAGGCTGCAGGAAAGAAAGGGTTAGGGTTAGGAAAGGGTTAAGGGTATGGTTAAATAAACTTACTTACCTGTCAGTGGAAGAGTCTTTGTGACTCCAGCAGTCGCATCTCCACTGCTTTCTATTCAGACTGCATTTAGCTGTAGCACGATGGTCTTTTAAAATAAAGGCCATCGTACTGACAAACCACCAGAAACAGGGTAATACAATATATCTAAACTGTCATGGTTTTATCTTGAATCTTAAGTCTATAGATTCCTTTAGAACTATTTTTAAGGCAGGATTAGTTTTTAAACTCTATACCAGGTTTTTTCCACTTCTTTTCAACTAATTTTAATTGTTATTTTATTTTTGATTGGATCATATAGAAGAAATCTTCCTTTGGAAACGCTTCACTGGTTCATAGTCCTTCAAGAAGAAGCCTGACATCTGAGCATTTTCTCTTGGGTCAAGTGATATATTTGTACATATTTATTTATTTATGTATGTATGACATATATCAGGTTATTCTAGATATATTATCTATTAATATGTATTCATATGGAAACTGTGACATTGTGTTGTGATTACAATATAAAGATTTTTCAGGCTAAGAAATTAGATAATAATGGAAAGATAAAAAAGGAAATAATTCACATAAGTGCTTCCTTGACCTCATTGAGAACAACTAATTCTGCAGAGAGTTACCAAGTGCTCTCTGCATTTCAGAAATGAGACGTTCAATGGAAAAAAAAAACCCACAAAAGGGAACTTTTAAAAAGTCAAGACAGTAATCATGAACTACCTGGAGATTTGCAAGGATATGTTTCTCATTGTAGCAAAGCACTAATAGAAAACACTACACAATACATATGATATTTGTGTCTCCATTACAGGTTGGCTTTTAGGAATAAAGACATTAGCTAAAAGGATGTATTCATCAAATGCACACAAAGCAACAAGACAACTTCAGGTGCCACTTTGTGCTTCAGACTAGAAAGGTGAACTTGACACATAATACTGAATAATGCCTAATGCTTTACTTTTACATTAAGCCTAGATTTCAACTGCTGTGCTTTAATGGCACTGTACTTTACTATTGCCGTGGCATCGCAAGATCACTTGAATTTTGAGACAACTACGGTGGCTGTCAACGAAATGCCCAAAAGCTGACTTGAATGTCCTATTATGTTTCTATGAGAGCAATTTCATTGGTGAAATGCAAAACTATTTTGTAATTTTCTGTTGAATATTGCAGTCTTGTTATTTCTCTTTCATCCAATCCTAAACTCCAAAATAATACGTTTCATGGGTACAAGATATAGGTAGCCTATTTTAGACTGCATGAGTGCTATTTACATCATGGTTCACCACATTGGGCCTGATCCAGAACAACGCATCGGAGCGAATTTACGCGTGGCAGAGATGTAAAATCGTCTATTTCTAGGTACTGCGCATGCGCACCATAGAAAATACGCTCATTAGCGTAGCGTAATTGTGAACGTATGGGCCATTCACGTAATTGTCACGTAAATACTTACGTGTGGGCGTGCCAAAGTTACGTGAGTCAACAATACGTTCGTTTTACGTGAAGTAGGTGGAGGTTTGTATGTAAAGTGTACAGTATGGGCGTGCTAAGCGGCGTACGTTCACGTAGTCTATACGTCCGTTAGCGGACGTACACTGTTACGCGAAAAAAAAGTTAAGGTAGGGTTTGGGAAGCGGAACTCGGTGAATTACGTACATTCAAGGGGTGTGCCTAGGGGAGTGTATAGAACATACGCGTGCGAAAATACGTTACGCGTGGAAACGTATTGCACACGTAGTTCTGGATCTACCCCATTGTTATGTGTTTGTTACTCTAATTCCATTTCAGTGTTTACTGTTGTCTGAGAATTTGTGTTTCTGTGTCCTGGAGGTTCTAAACAACCATATTCACTTTACTGCGTATTGGGATTCCATATTGCAATTAATATTCAGCAGTGTTTATGCTCAGATGATTTATAAAGGAGCTGATTAGCCAGGACCAACATAAATACACTCACTGTCATCATTACCATGCTAGTGTTCGGTTTACCTATACTAGCACATGTTGCCATGTCTGATACAGTTTGTGATACCTCTCCTGTTGTTAGATTCAGTGTTTGACCTTGGCTTTATTTATTGGACATTGCTGTTTGATCCCTACCTGCCCTTGAACTCTATGCCTAGTTTTTGAACTTGCGTATCACTCCTGCTCTTTTACCCACCTTACCAGTTCAATAACCATCTTTGCTTGCCTCCGCATTCAGAGCTGCAGTTACACAATACTGTACAGGCCTCCCATCATCTCTTGTACTTCTTTTCTTTTTTTTATAAGTCTGTAAACAAATTAAGATAATTATAGCTTAAGATCTTCAAACCCCAATTGGGATGGTAAAATCCTTTGTTACCTATCTCTACCATTTGTGGGGGGGGGGATCCCCCCATCCCCAACATTACTAAAAAATTAGGGAAATGTGCTTCCCCTTTATTTCACATTAGACCCAGTGTGGCTACATCTGGCAATATAGGTACAGACACCATTAATATGCCTGAAATAAATATTTAAATGTTTGAAACTTTAAAAAAAACTATTGTATACCACCATCAATATCAGGACTCCAGAAGCTTAATACATTAATCTGTAACGCTCTTCTAATTCACTATATGGGTGCCCTAACCTATTTAATATGAGCACTAAATATCCACTATTGCAGATATAGGTTACCTGCAGTAGTGAAGCTACATGTTCTATCATGCTCTGGTCATCATTAGCTATCCTGTGGAGTACCACAAATTGCTTTTGCCACCACTTTTAATCCTCCCTTCCAAACAGCCTGACCCTAATCTTCCCCTTCTCTGATCCATCCCCTCCCCGCAGCCTAACCCTAAGACTTCCTTCCTTGCAGCCTAACCCTATGACTCCTCTTCTCTGATCCATCCCCTCCCTGCAGCCTAACCCTAAGACTACCCTGCTTAACATCCCCTCCCTTGTACTAAGCTATCGTTGTGTCGGGAGAGGTGAAGTCCCGTGGCGGGTCTGTAGTGTAAATTTTGAAATAGACAAAGATGACACTGTCAGCTGTGTGTATTCGAAAAATGGCATTTTCGCAGTGGCAAACGAAACCCAAATAAAATATATATTGGTATTTACAATAAATATTCATTATAAAAAAATGAGACTGCTTTTATGTACCGTATTTGCCGACTGGGCATATAAGACGACCCCCCAACATTTCCACTCAAAATATAGTTTGTTATATACTCGCCGTATAAGACTACCCCCTCTTCCGCACACCTTCCACACACCAAATAAAAGGTAAAAGAACATCAGATTTGATTTCAACATGTTAATTTATATTCAAATGCTTATGACATGCAGGAAAACTGTCACAAGGCTGTATGTTATCAAACGTACAGTAAACATAAAACAGTGCAAGTTTATTAAACGTAATTCACTAAAGACAACACACTCCTCTCCTCCTCAGCGCAAGCTGTTGGCTGTATACAAAGCCTGATTGGATTGGTCCCTGCTCCTGTGACCGGCACTAGTGCGCAATATTTTAAGGTGTCAGTGCAGCAATACATAGATCTGCTAGTGCTAGTGCAGGGAGTAGTAGAGACAGGGATCAGCCGAAGTCTCGCTGTGTGGATCTCTGTCTCTACTACTCCCTGCACTAGCTGCTGCTGCAGATCTATGTATTGCTGCATTGACACCTTTGAAGTATACTTCAAAGTTGTCAGAGCAGCAGATCTGCAGCAGTGGCCTATATATATATATATATATATATATATAAAAGCATGGCTCTGCCTTGGCAGGGGAGGTGTATGGTGTTGATAACGGCACCTATTTCTTGCGGGCAATCGCCCTGTTTATCCGGCCACCCCCTGTTGGCATCAATAATCATCCCAGTGTATAGCCAGCTTTAGTGGCTGATCCATACATCTTTTTTAGGTGTAAGTGTAAATAAATACCTCTCCCCACCCACCAGGTGTACCCGACGTCATGCCCTTCTGCTGTGGAGCATGGCAGCACGGAATCCAACGCTGATCGTGCTGCCTTCTGATGTGTAACGGCTGATGCGGACAGCCATTTTCGATTTACACACAGCCGACATCTAATTGCCGGCTGTGTGTAATTTAGAAAATGAATGCATTGCGAAAATCACTGTAGTGTAGGAGGGTAGTTTTAGGGTTAGGCTGTGGTGAACGGGTGGATGGGAGAAGGGGAGAGATAGGGACAGGCTACAGAGAAAGGAGTCTAATACCCCTTTCACATCACCACCCGGGGTATGTAGAATGAGGTGGGCGGGCATCGGGAGGCTACTATGGGCACCGGGCGAAGTGCACCCGGCGTATAAGACGACCCCCCCACTGGAAGGCATGTTTTTCAGGGCAAAAAAGTCATCTTATATGCCGGCAAATACGGTATATATGTAGCATAGTTATATTCCCTATGCAAAATTATCTGTAATGTTTAAGATTCAGTGCAGCAGTATTTGGGATCTGTTGATACTTTAATCACACAACTAATATATTCTGATCAGTAATAACAATGACCCAGCAAGAAGCTTGAATGCATTAATCAGTGAAAACTTCCATTTACACAGTCTGAAACATTAGACGTGAAGAGTATTGCAGTAAATTAAGATATCTGGTGGGGATTATCATTGAAGTGGTTGCGCTTTAAACTATTAGTATAGTGTGTGTTGTGAAAGGTTGAGTAGCCTCTCTACACCCGGCCCCAATAATTACTGTGCTAATTAAAAATATTAGAACATTTAAATGCAAAATACTTTAGTTAAGAAAAAAAAACGATTATTTAAATTCTGTGATTGGTGACATAGGGCCTTATTTACAGTTGACACAGCTTCAGTAGGTGCGGATATGTATTTATCTTAACTTAAAGTTCCCTCGCATGCCACCTCCCCTTTTTTATATGAATCTAGGGCACTTAAGAGTGCCCTAGGACTTCCCTAACATCTTGTGCGTATCTTCCTTCATAAGAAGCAGAATGATCACGGACTTCATACTACCTTGCCTTCCCCGCCTCATTTAAATCCATCCCCCCATCCACTCTTCTTAAAAACTCCCAGAGGCTGCCATAGATCGCCTCTTTTTTCTTAGGAAACTATGTGCAGTCTTTAAAGGCCGCGAGTAGGTAATCTACACACTAATCTAAGTGGTACGTAGATTGCGTAAATGACCTACCATGCATGCGTAGTAGGTCCATTCTTTAAAAACCGCACTTAAGAAGCTAGAGCTTCTTAAGTGTGAATCCGGTCCATATTCTCACACTGAGCTTGGTTAAAGCCCTGCGCAAATAATGGGAGGTTTATATATGAACTACATGTAACTGAGTTCTGGATCGGTATGTGAGTACAGCAGGTTGCATACAGACACATAACAGCCAATCAGATACATTCTTCAAATATATTTCCTTTCTCAGTTACTCCAGCACTCAATCAGTATCTAACCATGACATTCTGGGCCGCATTCACAGATGCGTGTGTATGGAGTACGCAAATATACGCACCTACGTTGCAAGGCAACATCCATGACACTCCCCTCGCTCAGAAGGGTTTTTGGTGACTTCCCCCTCCATAGGGCACCCTTAAGTCTACGTGTGTACTTACGTGCATATGTTACTTACGTACGTGCGTATTTATCTAACCGTGCTCTCAAATGCCATTTAAATGCTCCCCCCTCCCACTTTCACGTAATTTCCACCGTCTGGATAAAAACCACGCCCCTCTGTACGTATGTCCCTAGGTGCGATTCACAAGTCCGCACCGAAAGTACTGACGTGTGTATATACTACGCAATGTGCGTGGAAAAAGTTACTACGCATGCGCAGTTCCTCCAATCCTAAAAATACACACGCGACCACATGCAATAACAGATCTGTGAATACAGTGAAGAAAAGTGCACTGAGAGGGCGCAACATAAAGTGTATCAAACGATGGCAATAGTGTCCTTAAAATATATACTCTAACATACACAGCTTAAAGAAATCTTAAAAATACTCAAGTGACAAAGTGCAAAACGGATCCTGTAACTGCAGGATAAATGGAGTGAAATCCTGTGATAGGAGTACCCAATAAAAGAATAAATAAATATATAAGATATCAAAAGCAGAGGTCCAAATAAGTAAAAAAACAAAACAAAAATGGAAAATGCACAGTTTACACTCTCAAAAATAATTAGGACTTTCAATCCTCTAATTAATACTCTAAATGCAATCCTCAATCCTTAGCTTCAATGACAGATAGGTTAAGATGATGAAAAAACAAATAAATCAAGGGGTAAAACTCTAAGGGCCTTATTCATTAAGGACGATATTTTACATAAAAATCGCATCGCGGGGCATCGCGGCCGATCGCGGCGATTTCCCCGCAAATTATTTTTTTTTGGCCCGAATTCACTAAGCTGCGATTTTTAACAAACACACGCGATGCCCCACGATGCATTTAGGGCTTAATCGTGGTGATTTTAATGAAAAAATCACCACGATTAGCCCTTTAACTAATAGGGGCATATCGCGTGTATTAAAAAAATCCAAAGTTCTGCATGTCTGCAACGTGCAGGCATGCTGTAGTCATTGAATTACAAGGATCAGCAAAGGTGATCCTTGTAATTGTATGTTTACAGCATGTCTACACATTGCAGACATGCAGAACTGCGTGTCCAGTGTGTGTAAAAAAAAAAATGTATACAAATACATTAACCCTTTAAAAAAATCTAATAAAGTGCTACATATGTACAAAAATTAATAAACCTAGCTAACATTACCCCCTACGTGTATGCACTTACCTTAGGAGGTCATCTCTCCTAATCTAAGTGTATAAAACAAAGTGGTACATGTGTATAATAATAATAAAAAAAAATTTATTTTCCATTTTAAAATCGATCAACATCGATGGCAAATCTAAATTGATGGCAAAAATACGGGCATAGTAAATTTGCTGCAAAATCACAGCGATGTTTATCGATTTAGATTCGCTGTCAAAAATCGACCTTAGTGAATGAGGCTCTTAGTTTAAGTGACTGGGCATCTGGACTGAAACTGGGCATGTGGAAAAGTGAAAACTATAAAAAGGGTTTCCCAAATGGCGCTGCTCAACTCTAAAAATCTATTATCTGCAGCCTTCTCAAATGCTGGTATAATCCACCCTATATACCAAGATCAATAAAAATATTGAAAAAAAAGTGCACTGAGAGGGCGCAACAAAATTATAAATAAAGTGTATCAAACAATAAAATAACTAATGATAAAAGATGACCAATAGTGTCCTAAAAATGTATACTCTAAAACATACACAGCTTAAGAAGATCTTAATAATACTCAAGTGACAAAGTACAAAAAGGATCCTGTAACTGCAGGATAAATAGGGTGAAGTCCTGTGATAGGGGTACCAAATAAATGGTAAGATATAAAACCCCAAAAAATATCATAAGCAGAGGTCCAAATGAACAAAAAAACAAAAATAGAAAATACATAGTTTAAGCTCTCAAAATAATTAGGACTTTCAATCCTTAAATAGGATCAAATCAAACATCCAATTAATACTCTAAATGCAATCCTCAATCCTTGGCTTCAACGACAGATAAATTAAAATGATGAATAAACAGATAAGTGCAAAAAAAAACAAGGGGTAAAGCTCTAAAACTATAAAGTATATGACTAGTCCCAATGATTAATAAATAATAGTCTGGATCATAAGGAGACAACGGAAGGACCAAAAAATTAGGGCTGAGCAAAAAAGAACAAAATCAAAGCAGTCCTAATTTTGATGAAAAAATGTTCCAGATAGGTAATCATAATCTCCAAAGCTTACAGTTTGTAGTTCAAGATAGTTCCCGAATGGTCCACGTGCAACAGCGGTGTCTCCCATCAGTGCTCCCTGTGCTGATCGGCGGCTGAAAGTGATGCTTCTGAGCTCAGCGTCGCCCGCTATTACGTCCTAGATGATTTCTATCAGATCTCCATGGGGCACTCTAAGTTTGAATGCCTGGTCCTTGCTGGTTGAGCCGCGGCTGCGGGCCAGTACAGGATAGATGTTTCTCCGTCAATTAATTTTCATGGCAAACAGTTGGAAAAAATGAATGGGGAAAAAATTCAATGTGTATAAAATGATTTTAATAATATATCACAATAAATAAAAAACACAACATGGCCTGGCACTCTAGCCGTTACTAATCATGAACCTCTATCTTTAAAATAAAAGTCAGAGAATTAGTTACAAATATCTGCAGATATGTGATAAGCCGTTCGCCACTTACAAGGCTTCTCTGTTGAACGGTCCTAACTCTAATTTTAACTCTAATTATATATTGGATATGTGACCCAAAGTTGGGGCTCTAAAGTTTAGAGTTAGAATTAGAGTTAGAACCGTTCAACAGAGAAGCCTTGTAAGTGGCGAATGGCTTATCACAATAAATAAATAAATAGATAAACAAACAACCCCCAGGGGGAAAGACCCGTACCGGATGTTCTGAAGAGGATAAAAAGATGGTGATACCCGGGTGCTATATCAACTTCTAAAAAACAATCCGTTAGAGTCTCCTCTCCACCTGTATATAACACTATCCAATGTGTTTCGACCTAAGTCTTTCTCAAGGCAGATCTGTGAATACAGTCCTCTATCTTTAAAACAAAACCCAGAGAGATTTGTTACATACATTTGAAAATATATGATAAGCCATCAGCCACTTACAAGGCTTCTCTGTTTTGGTGGTCCTAACTCTAATACTGTCAGAGTTTCCAATTGAAAGGCATTTCTCTAATGTTTTTGAAAAGTTGCAGTGTTGCCTGAAATGGAAAAAGTCTGTATACACAAAGCAAGAATGTCTGGCACTCACTGACTTTCAATAATCACAACGGTAGATGTTTAGGTTTTCCGACATTTAAGTTTTCAACAACTTTCATCGGGGAATTACAAGTGAAAAGATACACAATTTATAACTTACCTTCTACATGAACCTCCCATGGATTCCACCTGACAATTACTGTGGTGTCTCACAGCATCGGAAGCAGGTGGAACTGCGTGTGTACTCCCTTGGGTTGTCATGGAAATCTTACGAACATTTCACACCACTGTGATTAAGTCATTTATGGTTTCCCAACCCTAAGTGTATGTACAATTAAAATCAAATGTAAACAATTAGCAACGGTAAAGCTGGCCATTATACTAGATGGGTATAGTATATTTCAGAAACCGAAAGATCATCTCGCACACATATGGGCTTTATAATTAAGTCTCATGTATACTTTTCATGTCAAGATATGATAGTTTTATAGTAGCTTTAGTCCTCCTTGTAGAACCATGATAAATGAATAGTCTTGTTTAGGCCGTAAGGAGATATAGTGTTTAATTTGTGTATCCAATACGCCACCCTCTGTAATAGTTTTTGATCCTGATTTCCTCCCCTGTCCAGTGGAGGGACTTGATCAATCATTTTGTAAGTAGGTACTTCAAGACTATGGACCGGATCCAGATTTAATAGCGTCAGGTGATTTACGCACGCAAGGTGCGTAAATCACCTGACTGAACTGGAGGGCGCATGCGCCCTCCAGATGTTACGCTAGGATTACTATAGCAATTCTAGCATTTTAACAATCGGACGGAACTTCGTTAAAGCGGGCGGGGGGAAGCATGTAAAGTGTACAGTGTGGGAGGGGGCTCCCACACTGTAGCGGATCAGCGGCCGTACAGACCGCTGATCCGCCCGTCGCAGTTAAGGCAGGCTTATAGCAGTGTAAGTTAAGGCTTTAACTGAGCAAAACCGTAACATAGATGATTTGTCAAAGAAAAGGGTTAAGATTTAGGTTGCTCTTTACACTTTTTCAGTCATTCATAAATTTGCATCTTTGGCAGGCAAATAATAGTGAAAGAAATGCCACCTCAGGGCAGACAAATTGGGGCATTTCTGGGAAGTTGGACATTAATATAAGAGCTAGAGGGAATCTATCACCATAAGGAGGAACAAGTGCATCAAGGGAAATTATAGATCAACATTACTGTGAGATAACGACAGTGCTGTGAATAATTTATGTTTTCCCTTTGTAAAGAGTTCAAAATAATGACAAATCTTTTCCTGACCTTCCCTGTAAACTGTGAAACCATCAAACATGTAACATTCTGCCACTTAAGAATACATTCAATTAGCTGGCCGATTAGTAGCAAATCAGCTAATCAAGTGTGCAGTCAGGAAACACATTTCAGGTCGTAAAGTTACAGGGGCTCAGGGATGTAGCATTAGCATCTGCTTGACCAGTGGACAGTTATTGAAGGCAATGACCTCAGAGTCTGTCTGACATGTGGCACTTGCAAGGCAACTATGCTCTAAAGAAATCAGTCTAAGCAGAAAAGATTCTAAGCAGGGGCAGACTGTCAGTGTTTTAAATAGGATGCTGAAGACAGGCGATTACCCAAATCATCTTATAGTCTCTGCTTCTGCTGTCAACATCAATATATTTGAAATCAAGCATTTGCACACTCTGATGCAAGGATCTAGGTAGATTTTGGCATTTTTTGAAGGAAAGGGTATTCATTTTCCCTGTTACTTTATCAGCATTTAAAACACAAACTTGTGAGGTGTGCTTAAATTAACTATAATTGGCATTCACTTTTAAAGGGTTTTTTGTAAGGTATCCCATTACAACACTGCCCTTTTATCCCCTTGTATATTTGTACACACCCTTTGAGCTTGATGGGTATTACGCCCACAAACATAGTGATGATAAAAATGAATGTTGTAAAGAAAATCATAAAAACAGGACACAGGCTTCATGCTCCCTGGTGGCTCAAGTGGTAGCACTTTTGTTGAGTTCAATTCCTGCCCATAGAAGGGATGCGATTGCTGGTCTCAGTGTATGTATTTTGAACGTGATACAGCCTCCAGCTATTACCCCGTTCCCAATAGCGAGAGGCTACTTGTAAAGTGCTATGTAATATGATGATGCTATATAAAAATTTGGAAAAGTAAAAAAATAATAATAATACGATAGCTTCAGCAGGTTTTAACAATTTCCTTTAATTTTGACAATTGCACTTTCTGTATAACAAATTAATTATCAGCTATATAACATAACATAACTTGTTGCAGCAGCTTGTTTCTGGCTACAAGTACTGAAAACTGTAAACCAATGACTCATTGATGTGTAGCCACCCAAGGGCTTTATTGTACATACACAGCATCTGTTGGAGCAGTAGCATGGAGGAGGTGTGCAGACCGGAATATCGAAACTCCCCAGTCCTTGTATCGTGTTTTACTTACGGTTGTTGCCATGTTCTGCATTTGGGATTCTGAGAGGCTCCTAACTCTTCCTATAGACTCTGCTCTCTGTTCGGAACTATTGACCTGATCTGATTCATTCATTCATACAGATAAATACAATTTATTGTAGTGCTATTAATTTGATTATTAGTTCTCGCTTATGATTTAAGGCAAATCAATTCACCATAATATAACTGAAGTTCACTTATTGGTACAAACATTACACTCTGAACATTGAAAAGTGCACTTTGATTTGAATTCTTTATGCGTGCAATATAATGTTGAATTTTTAAACTAGTATAATAAATTATTTGTTTTATTTATTTACTTGTATTGTTTATTTATTGTCTGCCAGACATGGTTTGCCATTCTTTGCTCAAAAGTCAACACCAACACACAGAATTGTTCTTATTTATTAAATAAATGTGTTTCAGGGCTGTATCTCTTTAACAATTTTTTCAGGTTTCTGCTGGGAAATAGCAGAAGTTTATCCTACAGGATAAACTACAGGAGGTGCCTTGACGCTGGGCAAGTGATCTTAACCCAATATAGCTATATTGTGACCTAAACCTCCTTTTTATGTATGTGCTGACACATGGGGCCTGATCCAGAGCTACGGCCGCAAGCGATCGTACGCCGATCGTAAGCGAAAATTCGTGAAAAAAAACGCACTACGCATGTGCAGTATGACAACTTCCGGTCGACCGAAGGACATGAGCGTACAGCAAGCGTATTTTCAGCGTATTTTTCGCTCAAGGGGCGTGCGTTTTGTACGACGATTGTCTGGACGCTCGAGTTACTACACAGAGGCGGGGATAGCCATTTAAATTGTAC
Organism: Limnodynastes dumerilii; assembly: GCA_011038615.1. Taxonomy (NCBI): domain Eukaryota; kingdom Metazoa; phylum Chordata; class Amphibia; order Anura; family Limnodynastidae; genus Limnodynastes; species Limnodynastes dumerilii. Next base: position 688,651 of record WWET01000077.1, on the reverse strand, counting down.
AGTATGGGCGTGCTAAGCCCAGTACGACCAGCGTATCGGTACGAAAATTTGCACGTACGCTGGAAAATCTTAGGGTAGGGTTCAGCCGCCGTAAGCAGGTACAATCAATAGGAGTGTTATGGGCGTGAAAGTTTATACGCCCGGGCGAACGTACGCTACGCTCGCAGGCGATTGCGGTCGTAGGTCTGGATCAGGCCCATAGTGTTTTATAATGTTTGTTAGGAGCGCTGGACCTCTCTTTTGTTCCTAGAAGTTTATCCTAGAGCTTATTGGTGTTCTTGCATTTTTTTTTTACAATACTTTATATATATTTTTGCACCTAAAGCTGCATTTTTTTAAATAATTGTACAACACAGCATATTTATCCAAAATCTGTATCTGATTTTGCATCTTATATGCAAGTGTGAAGTGAAAACTGAAGGACTGTTATATGTAACACTTTTCTCACTCTCTGCTCACTAGTCATATCCATGGGATATTAGATAAATTGGAGTCACTTGGATACCAGTATACCCGGTTTATAAAGCAACTTGACAAAAGATTGTTTCAAGTTGCAATATAAATAAATAGATTAAATATTAGTCATCTTTTTCCTTTTTATTGGAATGATGAGGTACTGTATGAAAACTGCACTTATATCAGAGTTTAGCTCATTTTAAGGTGTAGATATTGTGGGGCTGAATGATCCAGAGCTGCACTTACAACTTTTTTTTAGGTGCAAGTGTAGACCTGAGTGGAACTTAAGGTTCGTTAAATATCCAGAATTAAATGACACCACACAAGACAATTCTTAATCAACTATAGTATTTATACTAGCTTCGGCTGGTAGTTATTGCTTGATAATGATCAACAGGTTTCCAGAGGCCCCTATCTTGATTGATGTTGAGCTGGAAAAGGTCAGCGGCCACTTCTGCGCTCAGTCAGGTCAGTTATGTACAAAGCCTGGGTCACCCCTGCACTCAGTAAGGTCAGTTACGTACAAAGCCCGGATCACTCCTACCCTCAGTCAGATGAATCCTGTGTGAAGCCAGCAAGCTGACTTTGTGCCAAGTTTTTTATACCCCAACAACAACAGAGCCGGAACTCCCTACCTTATAAGGTTATAACCATGTTTTAAGCAAGTTATTGCATGGTTTCTGACTCTCCCAGACTCCTGGGAGAGCGCCCTTTTCTCCCGGAGACAAGCTCCAGGAGAGCCATGCCTCATATGCGGCAGTGGATTTTTCACAGAACGAAGTACAGGAAATACATGGCTCCTACGGGAGCCCTGTAGGACCAAACCTGTTATAGAATGGCAGTGGCCCTAAGTTATACGGTCACTGCCATTCAAGTAAAGAGATTTGGTCCTCTGGTAGGAGCCCTGTATTATCAGCGATCATGTGACCGCAGAGCAGACGCTGGAGAGAGGGTGAGCCGGACAGGAGTCCCGCAAGGGAAAGGCAGAAGACATCAAACGTAAGTGAGAAAAGAAATAAATGGGCTGGCATGGAGGCTGACATTAAGGGTCAGATATGGAGGCTGACATTAAGGGTCAGATATGGAGGCTGGCATTAAGGGGCAGATATGGAGGCTGGCATAAAGGGGCAAATATGAAGGCTAACATTAAGGGGCAGATATGGAGGCTGGCTTTAAGGGGCAGATATGGATGCTGAACTTAAGGGGCAGATATGGAGGCTGATGTTAAGGAGGCAGACATGGAGGGTGACATTAAGGGGGCAGACATGGAGGCTAACATTAAGGGGGCAGACATGGAGGCTGGCAATAAGGGGGCAGATGGAGGCTGGCAACAAGGGAGCAGACATGGAGGCTGGCATTAAGGGGCCAGCCATGGAGGCTGGCATTAACGGGCCAGACATGGAGCCTGGCCATAATAAGGAGGAGAAAACATGCAGGCTAGCCATAATAAGGGGCAGACATGGAGAATGGACATAATAATAAGGGGCAGACATGGAGACTGGACATAATAATAAGTGGCAGACATGGAGGATGGCCATAATAATAAGGGGCAGACATGTAGGATGGCCATAATAATAAGGGGCAGACATATCGAGCCTACAGGGGAAGTATGGAGAATACACAGGGGAGTATGGGGAAGTCTGGAGAATACACAGGGGGCATGGGAAAGTCTGGAGAATACAGGGGCGTATGGGGAAGTCTGGAGAATACAGGGGAAGTGTGGAGAATGCATGGGATGTAGGGGGAAGTTTGTAGAATACAAGGGAGTAGGAGGAAGGTGTGCAAAATACATAAAATCACTCTAATATATTCAAAGGCTGTTGTAGATATTTATTACATTATTTGAACTCCCACCAACTAGAAATATTTGACTTTTGAAATTTGTAAGTAATTACTTTGCAGGATACCCATACACAAACACTGGCGACGCAGGGACTTATTGGTACTACTTCTCTAACTATTTTCTACATTTCACATACGCGCAGTATAAGCTAGCATTGCATGATGTTAGTGTCACCAGGGCCAGCCCCCCTTATAGGCATTATAGGTGAGTTGCCTAGGGCGGCAACTCACCTGAGGGGTGACAAAAAATGATGTCCATTCTTTAAACTTTGTCTGCACTCAGTGGTGAGCAAAAGAAAAACGGTGCCAGGAGTTCTAACTGAGTGCCGACATAATCTCTCTCCCCTGCAGTGTCTGATTACATCATTCTGAATCAGGCCAAGCCCTCCCAAAATATTGTGAAGAAACCACAGGTGTCTGTGCAGGGGCAAAAGTTGGTGCTCCTTCCGGCCTCCCTCCTTTCCAGGTTCGCTCTGGAACAATAATTTTCCTCTCTGGGACTGCACTGGTGAAGGTGTACTTGTCCGTCAAGGTGGCTGCTTCCTGGGATGATATAGGGTTCCGATCCAGAACCCAGTCTTTCACATCCGCCGGGAATAGAGTCAGGAGCTGCTCAAAAATCACCAGATCTTCTAATTTGTTGCAGTTGTCCACCTTTAACCCCTTAATCCACTGATAAAATGAAGTAGATAACTGAGCCACCAGTCCTGTGTAAGTAGCAGAGGCATTACGAATCCTGACTATATATATATAGTAGGAGAGACATTTCGAATCCTGTATATATATATATATATATATATATATATATATATATATATATACTGCATATAGAATGGAGGTCACTAGGATGCTCTCGGTATTGGGTATTGGCTCTTGGTCACTAGGGTGCTCTTTGTATTTTATAAAGGTCACTATAAATCTCTATATTCTATTGAGAAATACTTGTTGCGGAAATTTGCAATTATACAAAAGTGTATTAAAAGCAAATGGGAAAGGGTTAATCCAAAAGTGCCGGTCCCCTGAGACAGCAGCGCAGACCAGTCACTGGCAAGACTTCAATACAAAAGCCACTGGTCTTCAGGAACTGGGCATCGTTCTTTTAACAATTGGGATCAAAGGGGAAGCCACTCTCATCTTGATTGGAGAATCCTCATGGTCATCCTGGATCCCTGGCTCATCATTGGTCTTGGGGTTTCCTTTGTTTCCATCCCAGAGGTTAATCAGCATAATTGAACATGTTTTTCAAGCCTATCTAGCAGGGTCAGCTAACTAAACATTTCATATCATACTTTATTTATACCTATAACTTGCCATCTTTCGGTGGAAAATAGGATCGCTAATACAGCATTATTCTCTACACTACAAGTATAAATATGACATAAGTACAACACTCATATGCAGATTGGCGACAATTTGCTGATTAAACCATCTGTGAATATAAAACACAACTTTAATAAATTGGAACGCATTTATACATTAAACATGGACAAGTCCTATATGAAATTATGAATGTCAGCTTGTTTATTACTGAGAAATATTGCACGAGAGAAAAGCCTGCGAAAGTACACACATGCACTTAAATGCGCGCGCATGATTGCGTAAATCCGCGTTCATATTTTCCCGCACTTTCTGAGGTCCTTTGTTCTTAAGCCTTTGCTAAGATTAATTTTTATATGTATGTTTTAAATCGATGTTTTGATTTGGTTTTGACATTGGGCCAGATCCAGAACTACGTCCGTTTTTCATAGACGGACGTAATTCAATAAACAGAATTACGTCCGTCTGTGGAAGACGGACGTAGTTCTGGATCTACCCCATTGTCAGTAAATGTTATATTAGATTGTACATCTTTTACATTACTGTGGATGTGATTTTTTCTTTTATATATGTTTTATGAGGTTAAAAAATATATATATAGTTTTTTTTTGTGATTTAACTTATTCATATTATATTGTTTTGTTTTTTTTTGCATTTATATAAAAAAATGTATAGTTATCATATTGGTTATACTGGCCCTCATTCACACCTAAGAAGCTGATGCTTCTTAGATGCGGATTTTTGTGCATGGGGTCACTGCACACATAGTCATAAAGACTACGCAACTAACGTAGTGGTCCCGTATGCAGATTAACTATCTGTGGTCTTTAAAATTTTATTTAAATTCTATAGGTCTGTTATATGCCTCTGTTTCCTTTATATTTATACGTCGTTGTATATATCGTGCAGTTAATATGTGTTTCTTTGACGTTTTTTGTGTTCGTATAAACACTAAGTTAATTTTTGCCAGGGAGCACCAGCCAAAATTTCACCTAAGGCACCAAATTGGCTGGGGCCGGCCCTGAGTGTCACATACCCTCTACTCACACCAAGTTGCCTTATCAGCATGTCTTGTGGTTCTACACAGTATTAATAACACGTTTGCATAAAAACACATAAAAAATGGAGAACAGCAGCCATATAAGGCTGCCTGGACACACCTGAGCAATACCATGTTGAACTGCAAAAAAGGGACAAAGACCCCATAGGGCTGCAGGACCCATAAATGGCAGGCAGGGTAGCTTTGCACCAGACAGGCAGGGGTTAAGGTATTTGTCGTGGTTTTAGATTGGGTGGTAGGCTTAAGGGGTGTATCTTAGAGCTAGGTAGATAAGGGCAGATCAAGGGGAGGAGTTCCTCTTTGTCTGCAGGAAGAAACTTTCCCTCCCTCCCTTTCAATTTTGTGTTTTTTCTAACATGTCTTTCTCTCCTATCAGTCGGTGCATGGTTGGTGCGGTAGCAGTGGGGGGTCAGCAGGTATTTGCGCTAAGTTGTGTTAAGTGGTTCTGTTTGCAAGCGGTCTCGAGGTACTCAACCCAGGAGCGATTCAAGGACGCCGTTCCTTTAATGGTGGGGGTCCTGTAGGTCGGCCACCGCCTAGCAATGGGGTGTGCCCTATGATTGGGTTGTTGTTGGATGAGACCGCTTCGCCGTGAAGCGCATTTAATGTGCAGATTATGGTTAAGCTAAGTTAAGTGTTAAGTTAGGCGCTGAACCCCCCCATCTGCTAATTGGGCCACCTTTTCACTGCTGAATAATCTAGGTTAGACATTCATAATTAATAATTACAATTCGGCCCAATTACTAATTAATAAAACCATGTTCCCTTTTAAACGCAGCTATTGTTGTCCGTGTCTTTATTGATAAGTTAAGTGGTATGGCTGTGTGGTGTGCAAGCGTATCCTATGCCGTTTGTCATTTAAGAGGTAATAAATTTACCTATTTAACTATTTAACTGTGCAAACAGAACTAGAATTGAGAAGTGAAGTTTCTTAGCTCTAATTTATAGATAAAGCGATGCAGTATGTGAGTTCAGTATTTTCCCTGCATGCAAAAAAAAGAATTCAAATGAATTAGCTCCCCTTACTTTGCAACATGGTTTAGCCAAGCTGTACACTTGCACCCTTTCTCTCAAACTATGCACCAGCTCCTGTATGTTCTGATCATTAAGCTACATTCAAATATTGTATAAGAGAATTTGGACATTATGGACCGGATCCAGACTCCCGGGCGCTTTCCGTGTGCGCGGGGGTCTGAAATTACGCGAGACAGAGGGGAGTGCACACCCCCTGTCACTCCCCTCTGTCGTGC
>WWET01000077.1:653322-671338 GCA_011038615.1 Limnodynastes dumerilii | reverse complement strand
ATTGCCATAGCAACACATACAGAGTGCCCGGATGCAGCGGTCCGGGCACTGTGTATGTGACAATACAGTGTCCGGGAATAATACTATTCCCGGACATTGTATTGTCTCCGGGAGAAAAGGGTCCTCTCCCGGGAGTCCGGGAGATCTCCCTGGATTCCGGGAGTCTCCCGGACGTTCCGGGAGAGTCGTATGTTATGTGATATACTGTATACACCTATCCGTGTTCCATCATTGTCAATGTCATATTCAGTTAGGAAGGACAAAAAGTATTCCTTGTGATACTGTTGCTTTGTTGATGTTTTTTTTTTTTTTTATTGTATTTAGTTTGGGAATAATTTTTCTTTATATAATTAAACCACACAAAGCAATAGTTCTTCTTTTAAGCATTTGTTTATTTTGATATCTCTTATTTTGTGACACATCAAACACATTTATAATTTATAAGAATTACGGTTATCTTATCCTCTACAATTAAAAGCAGTTCACACACATCCACGCACACACGCACGCACGCCCACACACACACACACACACACACACACACATTCTTGTAACATCATCAGCTGGAAATCCTAGTTTGATGGTATAGCTATAGATGTTAATGGTGACATAGCTTTTGTCACATTACATATATGGACAACATGAATAGGTCACTTGTGGCTGAATTAAATTTGGGTTGGAGAAAATGAATGATACAGACCGGTTATTTCACAGTACTTTTGAGAACAAAGTAATGTATTCAGCACCTGGAATGTAATAAATACACTCTGAGAAACTTCTGGCAGTACGACACCTGCAAGCAATTCAGTAAGAAATGCTGAGCCAAAGTTTTGTCACCTTTACTTTTACTTTATTTTAATCTTCCTGGGTTGGGTTTTGTAGAATTTTGAAAAGTATATTATAGCCACATGGTGTATTGTTAGAAATTGTATACTATGTGTTAGTAACTGGATAATGTAATGCTACATATACACAGCGTGATGAGTGCTTTGCCCTATGAAAGGAGAAATTATGGAGCACTTGTAGTATTTCACATACACATGAGCTATTATCTGCATTTTATGTTTTACTGGTTTAAAGATCTGATTGTTTTATAGATCCATGTTTAATAACATAGGACAGGATGCCTGGTTGACAGTAATGGCAAGCTAACAGACTTTCAGTCTGTTGCCATTTTAAGTAGGGAGAGTTCGGAAAGGGGATCAGCACTGGTTCGATCTTAGGGCTGTATCTAGTCCATAGCCAAAAGCATCCCATCAGCCTCAAAATAATTACAGTTTCCTGCTGGAGCCTCTATTATCCATGCTTTATTTTAGGCAGACAATCTGCTGAACTCTAAATTCATTAAACTAAATACCTAGATACCTAGTCTGTCTGTTACCACTCAGCACTGTCATAATGATTGTTAACATTTTAAAGATCAATGTAATTTGATATTAAATAAAAAATAGATGTATGTGCCTTGCCAACTTTTATCTTAAGGAATCAATATATTATAATATCCTTTAACTTTTCCTAGTAAATATTTCTCAGGTCATTTCACAACAGTCAGATGTTACCAACCAGCACAAAGTAAGTTCAAGCTAAATTCCATAAGTTTATCTTCTCAAAGGAGGCTGTTATATGGATCCTACATTCCGTTGGTACAAGGGGAGTACAAACCCTCTGCACTCCACTCACACCTACGGGCCTTTTCGCATCAAGAACCCTACCTTAAATGTTCCGATGTGGAAGTCCCACATACAGAGTGCAGGATCATACGTAAGGGCTTAGCCAAGCTTCTACTGTACAAGCTGCATTCTGGAAATATTTTCGCATCAGAAGGCTGCATCAGTATGCACAGCCGCAGCTCTGATCAGAAGACGCAAGCATGACCTAAGGTCACAAGAGCGTCATTAGTCTGCAGAGCGCGCATCGCGGAGGAGAGAGCCGGAAGGGACACAGGAAAGCTACGTTTATTATACAGTTCTTTTAGAAAGTAGATGGGGAATGGGGATTTGAAATGGGGGAGTGGAAGCTGGACATGAAAGGGGCAATAAGGCTGAATGGACACAGAAGGAGGGGCAATAAGGCTGGGTGGACACAATTAAAGTGGGTAGCATTAAAGGCTAGTTGGACACAGGAGGGGCAATAAGGCTGGGTGGACACTCAAAAAGAGGGGGCTATAAAACTGGCTGGACACAAAGAGGGGGCAATAAGACTGGATAAACTGAAGGAGGGGACAATAAGGCTCACTGCACACAAAAAAGTTGGGGCAATAAGTCTGGCTGGACAAAAAAGCAGGAGGCAATAAGGCTGGCTGGGCACACAAAAGGAGGGGCAATAATGCTGGTTGGACAAACAAACAGGAGGGGACAATAAGGCTGACTGGACACAAGTAAAGAGGGGGGCAATAAGACTGGCTGGACACAGAAGGAGGGGCAATAAGGTTGGGTGGACACACATAAAGAGGGGGCTATAAGACTGGCTGGACAAAGATGGGGCAATAAGATTGGCTGACCACACAGAAGGAAGGGACAATAAGGATGGTTGGACATACAGAAGGAAGGTGCAATAAGGCTGTCTGGGCATACCATAGGAGGGGCAATAAGGTTGGTTGGACAAACAGAAGGCGGGAACAATAAGACTCGCCTGCCCTAGAAAAGGCCATATGGGGGAGCTATAATTGTTTTTCCCTAGTGGTAACCAGACCATTGAATTAAACATGAAGCGTTTAGTGTAAAAATCATGATCCACATGACATGTACACAATGTGATTACTCATTGTTGACCTGTTTACTTTGCCAAACTCAAGAACCATCTGGTGCTGAAATTTCCATACCCCCACTTCTAAATTTCCACTTCAAGCACTGGGTAGGACCACCAAAACAGAGAAGCCATGTAAGTGGCTGATGGCTTATCATATATCTGCAGATGTATGCAACAAATTCTCTGACTTTTATTTTAACAATAGAGAGCTATAATTTGTTGCTGGGTAATTGCAATTTTCTTACGTTATAATTGGCTACAGACATCTTGGGCACAAATACATCCACTGTTAGCTGATCTTCAACGTGACTAGCAGACAGTGTTGGGAAATTGCTCTATTGTGCATAGGTAATGAATCATGGGATACAAATGCTTACAAAGTTAACTTCAGTGAGTATCAGCCCGTAATGAGTAGTGTAAGGTAAAATATACAGAATACATGAGGAATGGATGTTTTATGCATATTTGAAAGCATGCTGAACACATATTGAGCTTCTACAGACTACTTTTATATTAGAAATGGGTGAAAAAGAAAACCTTCAAAAGTAAGTGGAAGATTATTCAAGTAAAAAATTGCCCTAGGATCATAATAACTCAACATAAAATGGTGACATTGTTATACATATTGTGCTACTCAATTCCTAACTACAGTAGTTTCTGTGCAATAAATAAGCATAAATACATAAATAAGCAACATGTTAGACTGAGTAGAATATTTGTACGCAGTATGTATTGATGCTAGTCTAGACTCATATTAGTTGAAATATATTTCTAGAACTATTCAATAAAAAAATATAAAGTGATGTAATATTAAAAAAATATATATAAATTAAATAAAGTTTAAAAAATGAAAACTATCTTGAATAGAAGTCTCCATACAATCCTACACATAACTTAATTTAACACACTGAAAAATTATTCACTATGGTTTAAATGACATGAATCCCTCATCCCACTCTCCTACATATAACACACTTACACACACACACACACACTTAGATACAGAAAAATCTCTGTCATTGCTGATAATATTAAGCAGGACAGCATCCAAAAGACTGCTGAAGAAAACAAAAGTGTGTCTCTCACAATGGCTATTCTGTATAAATCTCCTGTTGCCACATACCTGCTTAATGGCCAATGGTAATGACCATACTTGATGCATCCATAGAACAGCTGCCAGGCATTCTAAGAGGAATCGATCATAAAAAGGCTGATGACCCTTTGATGAAAAAGACAGTCAATGGGTCACTGCAAGGATGAGAAACACCAAAGATATTCTGATGTGTAAGTTTTTGCTAAACTCCAGATCACTGGAGTCACTAATAAATATCCTTTAATATTTAAAAGCTCATCCTTCAGTTACTGACATTTTTAACCAACCCCAAATCTAGACAGTCTGGTTTGGTTTCTATAATACCAAAGGTAACCAAGAAATCAGACCCTGATTCACACTTAATAATGTACCTAAATATACGCAGGCTGTGTGTGTACCTTAGCAATTTAATGCTAATTGCCCATACGAAACCTATTATGCACATACAACGTATTTGTGAATTAGGCCCTCAGTTACTGAAAATGACAACTTTTTATTGGAAGAGCACAACTCTCAGTCCCAGATTACCACATTCAGTGAAATGGGTATCTTATTAATGATACATATGGTTTTGCTGGATTGGCAACACAGTCGTCACAGTGGTTCCAGTATAATGGACCAGTTAAAACTAAACCAATGAGGGGAAAAAACAAACTATTTTAAAATATAGTTAAATTGAAATTAACTGAACTTTTAAAAGTTTAGCCTGGCAAAAAATAGAAAGGAAATGTATACCAGAAACATAACACATAAGTTAGGTTGATTGATTGATTGATCTTATTCCAATGCACAGTTTGGTATTATTGACTACTTATCTGTATTTTGAGTTTGGCTGCTGCATACTTTAAAAATTGAGACCTTGGGAAGGCTTTTACAGAGACACCAGAGAATACAAATTTTCTCATCTATAAAACTATGCCTTGAAATTGGTAAGTATGCCTTCTGTAACTGAGGTAATTTCTGAAGCAAACACTCTTTTTCTGTATATGCTGAGTAAGTTTACACAGAAATCTGTTTGTCAAATGCCTGCTGGTTTACTTAGTTGCCTTAGTCTTAGTGATATGTGGTAGCAAGGAGCCACAGTTCGAAGCTACTAATAGATTAATATTTGAGAAAAATAGGGTGGTATTCAGAGAGATATATAGGGTCAAATTTCTAATAGGAAAAGTGTGTTGAAAAGAGGCAAGTACAAATGTTGATAGTAACGTGAACAAGTAAACAAGATTATTATTATTGTTTATTTACAAGGCACCACAAGGTGTCTGCAGCGCCGTACAAAATAAATCAAAATATAGTACAGACATACAGGGCAGGGATGGAAAGCATAGCACATAATAAAATACAATATGAATATAAAAATATCACAAAAATACAATAAAGTGAAGCAAGCACAGAACGCAAGGCAAAATGCGAGTTGTCATGCTTGGTAGATCAGGGAGGAGGGGATAGAGCGCAGTGAGAGGGTGGGGATGGGGTAAAAGAGTAGCAGAGGGGGACAAGAGGGTATGAAGTGAGGGGGGGAGTGGTGGAGGAGGGAACTACAGTAGGATGGAGGGCCCTGCTCACATGAGCTAACACACTAAGTGGGAGGGTTAGATGAAGGCAATACAGCACCATGAGGGTTGCTAGGTAAGTGAAGTAGAAGGTTTATATTACGAAACAGATCTAAACAAATTTTCAGGGCTTCTTACTTTAGCACTCAATTCCTCAAGCTCTGTATCTTTCTACAGCTTAAAATAAATGAAAAAGACTTCTCAAGATATAAAGTCTAAAGAAATTAAAGTTCTGATAGATTTTGTCTGCTCTTCTTTGATAAAGCACATTGCTTTTGCTTTTAATATGGTGCTTTCATCTTTAGATATATTACTGGTATTTCTGTATGAAACAGGACACTAATTGCTTTGGAATTTAACTAGGAATGACTCTACATGACACAGCTTCTTTAAATGCAGATACAGTGTTATTACTTTACTTCAATAAGGCACTACACAGTCTCCAGGGATTATAGGCAGAGATGACCACATATACCACAGGCTCCTCCACTAAAGAAAGGATCACATACAATTGCATTTTAAATCTATATTGTAAATGATAATTTATTAGCATATTCCATTAAAATTGAATGGAATGTTATTTAAATCTTAATTTTTACCCTTTTTTCCTATTACTTTTGGCAAGTGGAAGGGAAGTCCTGCCCTATCGGATGGCTCTCCTATCATATGCAGCAGAATACAGATTTCGTAGGAGATCCATGCATAAATCGCGTATCGACCGAAAGTCTGGATTCGGCCCATATTGTGAATATTACTTTGTAATGTAAATATCTTTATACAATGCAATCAATTCTCATGGACTTTATTGCCACATAAGAATTTCTGCTTTCTCATAACAACAAGCCAGAACAATGGGCCTGATCCTGAGGTACGCCCGCCATCGCTCGGACGGCGGGCGTAAGATCGGCTTTACAGCCGATCTGCGAATGCGCCGGGCAGATGTTGCCTGGCGTTGCTACGTTGCTCCGTAGCAGCGCCGTAGGGATGCTGGAGGGGACGTCCCCCAGCGTCTCTACGTTCTGCTTAGTGTAGGTGGGCGGGGGTAGATAGTGAAATGAGAGTGGGATAAGCAGCCATATGCTCCTGTGCGAGCATATGGTCCCTTCCTTACGCCGACTGAAGTTAGGGTAGCCTTCAGCCGGCTTAAGGAAGGGGCCATACGCCCGCACAGGGGGAGTGCCAGGGTAAGTGAACGCCGATAGCTTGCATAAGAATGTTTTGTATCTGTTTCTGAAAACTGGATGTGGGATCAGAGGTCAGGCATTTGTATACTGCAGCATCGTTTAATTGACGATATACCTCGTCACAGTATTGACTTTTGTCCTGTAAAACAATGCCTCCTCCCTTGTCAGCAGGGCGGATTATGATATTGTCATTTGATTGTAACTTCTTCAAGGCATTGCGTTGTTGGAACGTGAGATTATGCTGAATGCGAGGCATCTGTTGTGAAGCTTTCTCCATACTGTCCTCCATAAGACGATGGAAACTTTTTAAGGAGGAATTGGTGTTGGGCACATCAAAAGTAGATCTCTTTTTAAGACCAAAATTGTCCATAGGATTTTTAGGAACCACCGAGTTGTCTGCAAAGTGTTCCCTTAATCTCAAAGATCTTGATAATTTAAATTGTTCCACTTTATATTGAAAAGGATCAAACGTAACTGTGGGAACGAACGAGAGTCCAAGGTTCAAGACTTCTCGTTCAACCGACGTGAGTTGTAGCGATGATAAGTTGAAAATCAAGTCTTCTTTGACTTGTGACTTCTTGTGTTTATGGCAGTATCCACCTCTCCTGGAGGGTCTGCCGATACGCCAGTGCGACTTTTGGCAGGATTGGATATGGATCCCCGCGGCGGTTTGTTGCGAAAACCCCGCTGTGAACTTGAGGCACCTGCTGTGTTGTTAAACTCGGGATCGCTATCACTTGTATTCGGTCCACTAGATTGTTCATAACCACCTCGATTGACAAAGGGTCGGCGTCTGTAAGGTTTGCGATTTTTGGGGATTATTGATTGCATGGTGCCAGAAAACCAAGGATAAACAAGGTTTTCATCATAATCCCGTTGTACTTTTGTGAGTTTATCCCTTTTAAATTTTTTTAATTCATTAGTATAACGTGTCATTTGTGTTTCCAGTTTTGAAATTAAACCCAAATCCGGATGCTCCAGTAATATAGGTTTACTTACTCTGTTGAAAATAAGCAATTTAGCCTCAGTTGCTTTCACCTCTCTAGTAGACTCTTCTACGACTAATAACATTAAATCAAAAGAGGCTTTATTTAAAACAGAGACCCATCTTCTACAGAAGTCAGGGTTACATCGACCAATTGTCGGTATATTTGATATCCTGAAGCCACGAGGAATTAGATGGTCTCTGTAATAATTCGATATCGTGATTCCATGCATTTGGAAATCTAATAATCGCTTTTGTAGACGTAATGCCTCATGGTAAATGTCGAGAGGAGTCTCCGAGGTTAGTTCTGGTAAGGCATCCTTAGAGATTAAAATAGCACTGGCTTCATTCTCACTGAAACTCAGTACTTGTCCACGTATTAAGGTCGATTGTCCCAAACCACGGTCAGCATTGCTATCTGTCATCATTAGGGTAAAACAATGTAGTCAGGCCCATCCAAAACAAGATATATGGATAAGATCCAAAAGAACAAGGTGAGGGTGCACGGTAGAAAGAAGATGGCACACAAAGTCCAACTGCAATCAATGTAGAAATCAAAAGAACCGTCACTCCATCGACAAAATCAACTGCTCCCGGTGCTCTTCAGAGTAGATAATGCAGAGATTCAAAAGAGTATGAAGTCACTCAGGGAGACTTGTATATCGTGAAAAAAAAGCCTGTCCGGCTCACATTTATTTAGTGCAAATCCAACGTTTCAACCGCAAATTTAACGGTTTTCCTCAGGGCATACAAACAACATAAGACCAAACATCACTGTAACCACCACTATATATACCTTAAGAGTGAAAAGCAGTACATACCCCAGGAATCCATCCACCGACAGCCTCAGAGCCGGAAGTCATGCGCCGATGCATCCTACAACGCGCCAAGGCAACGGGAGCAAGGGTCAAGACTCATGCTCGTCATTGGTTGTCATGGAGACCAGGGAAGCCAAAGTACATACTCTAAAACAATTAAAAACAATAAATCTGACATAAATGATAAATCCAATAACTGACCAATAAACCGTTATTAATATCGGGACACAGGTAACAAGCTATATTGCTGGAGAAATAAACAAATAAATAATTAAACAATTTAAAGAAAACACGTTAAGGGTAGTTGCTCATTAAGTCCACCGGGAGCTAGAGATTGTAACTTATAGATCCAAAAGCATTCTTTTCTCAAAAGAAGAGATTCCCTGTCACCTCCCCTGCTAAGCGGAGGGACATGTTCGATCGCGGTCCACTTAAAGTCGCTGATTTTGTGTTGCAAGGTAACCCAATGCCTTGCTACTGGCTGATCCGATTCCTTGCCATTTAAGGCCGCTCTAATCGCAGAGCGATGAAGTGCTAAGCGTTCTTTAATTTTGCGTATAGTCTTACCCACATATAGAAGTTTGCATGGACATACGATTATATAAATCACAAACTTCGTCTGGCACGAGATTGCCTGCCGTATCTGGTAAGATTTAGATGTCGTGGGATGGCAAAACGAATTTCCTACCAGAAATTGGGTACATGATATACACCCCGTGCATTTAAAGCACCCATTCTTGCGTGACATAAAATGGTAGGGCCGTGTCGTTGTTTCACTGTGAACATCATTGTGGCACAACAAATCCCTCAGATTGCGACCGCGTGTGTAACTTGGTAAAAGGGTACATTTATTAACAGCCTTCAATGATTTATCCGTTGAGATAATCGGCCAAAGACTTTTGGCCGAATGTTTAGCAAAAAAAGAAAGGTGAGTGTATTGAGACACCCAAGGAATTTTTTGTGCTAGAGATTTTTTTGTAGTGGGCTTGAGAAGGTCAATTCTATCTACTCCATCCACCTTAGCTTTCGCTTTATTCAAACAAGTCGTGCTGTATCCTCGATCCTTAAATTTAGACATCATATCTAACATATATAACTAACAAGGAACGGAGGCACTCAGAGATTTTAGACAGAAATAAACAGACTCCTGTTTAATCCAACGTTTCAGTGGATTAATCCACTTTCTTCAGGGATAACAGCATCTGATGTCTAAAATCTCTGAGTGCCTCCGTTCCTTGTTAGTTCTATCTATTATCCTGGCAGTGCACCTCAGCAAGTTTAGCTACAACTGGATGAGTGCCGTATTCCTGTGTATATATATATATACACTGCTCAAAAAAATAAAGGGAACACTTAAACAACACAATGTAACTACAAGTCAATCACACTTTTGTGTAATCAAACTGTCCACTTAGGAAGCAACACTGATTGACAATCAATTTCACATGCTGTTTTGCAAATGGAATAGACAACAGGTGGAAATTATAGGCAATTAGCAAGACACCCCCAATAAAGTAGTGGTTCTGCAGGTGGTGAGCACAGACCACTTCTCAGTTCCTATGCTTTCTGGCTGATGTTTTGGTCACTTTTGAATGCTGGCGGTGCTTTCACTCTAGTGGTAGCATGAGACGGAGTCTACAACCCACACAAGTGGCTCAGGTAGTGCAGCTCATCCAGGATGGCACATCAATCTGTGGTGTGGCAAGAAGGTTTGCTGTGTCTGTCAGCGTAGTGTCCAGAGCATGGAGGCGCTACCAGGAGACAGCAGTGTTCACCCCAGAAAATTTTGCCAGCCGGGTTGTATTAAATAGCAGCTGGGTGGGAGCAATACTTTGCCTCACACAAGGGACTCAGGTAGTGCAGCTCATCCAGGATGGCACATCAATGCGAGCTGTGGCAAGAAGGTTTGCTGTGTCTGTCAGCGTAGTGTCCAGAGCATGGAGGCGCTACCAGGAGACAGCAGTGTTCACCCCAGAAAATTTTGCCAGCCGGGTTGTATTAAATAGCAGCTGGGTGGGAGCAGTGTTATACTTTGCAATAATAATTCTTGACAGGATCCAGACATATGTTCACACTGTGAAACGCCTCGCTGGTGCTGCACTACTGGAAACTAAGCCTTTACGGTCCATTGGAACACAACCAAGACTGAAAGCTGGAGATCACAATCAACGTTTTGGTCAGGTTTGGCCAGGTGGTAAGCTAAAATTGCGGAGTGGAGCACCCGGCTAAAATGCCCTGGGGAGAACACTGGACAGGCCAGGACATCAGGAGATGTGGAGGAGGCCGTAGGAGGGCAACAACCCAGCAGCAGGACCGCTACCTCCGCCTTTGTGCAAGGAGGAACAGGAGGAGCACTGCCAGAGCCCTGCAAAATGACCTCCAGCAGGCCACAAATGTGCAGACACTTCCCACTGAGGGACATCTTAGCGCTTTGAGGGTGTTTCTTATTCTTTTCTAGTTCCACAAATGTGCATGTGTCTGCTCAAACATTCAGAAACAGACTCCATGAGGGTGGTATGAGGGACCGACATCCACTGGTGGGGGTTGTGCTTACAGCCCAACACCGCGCAGTACGTTTGGCATTTGCCAGAGAACACCAAGATTGGCAAATTCGCCACTGGTGCCCTGTGCTCTTCACAGATGAAAGCAGGTTCACACTGAGCACATGTGATAGACGTCTGGAGTCTGGAGACGCCATGGAGAACGTTCTGCTGTCTGCAACATCCTCCAGCATGACTGGTTTGGCAGTGGGTCAGTAATGGTGTGGGGTGGCATTTCTTTGGGGGGCCGCACAGCCCTCCATGTGCTCGCCAGAGGTAGCCTGACTGCCATTAGGTACCGAGATGAGATCCTCAGACCCCTTGTGAGACCATATACTGGTGCGGCTTCATATGTGAAGAGCACAGGGCGATAATAGATAAAATAATAAAGCTTACCTTCAACATAAACAGGAAATGCTGTGCAGCCTGAAAGTGAAAGTGACTGCCCTCTGCCTGTGCTGAGCTCTGCCTGGCTGTCTGCCTGTAACACAGCCTTCAGGAAACCGACCCCAGCGTTGCTGTAGGACATCTCCCACTGACACCAATGATTACTGTGCCTGAGGCTGTTGTGTCAGCAAAGGCTGACAACGGACTTTTCCAGACTGGGCTGTGGTAAAGGGCCCCTGGATGTGTTGGGCCCATGGGCAGTAGCCCAAACTGCCCAGTGGATAAGACGGCCCTGAATACACCCTGTGTTTGCCTATGAATAAACGTCCCATGTGTGATGTGTGTGACCGATGTGACACCACTAAAAACTCTATAGAGACACAGACTACACAGACACCAAACTTTGGGAACTAATTAAATTTTATTATCTAATTAATGTTATTGTTTGAATGACATTGATCCTTAAGGGATCTCGTAACTAAATTGATGGGGGTCAAAGAAAGCAAGTAATTGATAAGAAACACATAGCACTTGATAAAAATAACATAAACATTCCTTAATTATATATAAAATCAAACAGTTCTAAATAAACCAGAAGCGCCCTCCACCAGCCTTCGGCACAACATTTAAGTGCCCAGACAGGACTACAACCTTAAGTGGTCAAGACAAAGACAGTTACCTCCTGTAACTTCTTTTCACAACTCCAATTGTGCCATAAACAACAACATTGAATCCAACAGTTCTGCTTTCCGCCCAAGCTGGTCCCTCTGACCAGCACCACCACCATCAACTCAACCTAAACTAAGCTAGGAAAATAGACATCCCAACTTTGGACAAATGTACCCTGTCTGTACAGTACAAATGAGTCTTGTCATGGCGAAATTTGAAAGTGAGAGATTACTACACCCCTATGCAGGTCTATGGCAACCTCATTGCTGGAGTACCACCAAATGTAACAGCGGATTATGTAAAACCATACCAAGCAATATCGGACCACCATCTAAATGCCAATGCCAGATCATTTTTAATGGCCTATGAATGCTCTACAGCCGGTATGAGGCCTATATCATTGCCACCCAGATGGAGTACCACAATGTCAGGTGACCTTTCTAGCAGCATATCACAAGCTAATCCGTCAAGCATGGCTGACCACGACAGACCATGCTATTCCAAACCATAGACATAGCACAAAGTGCAGCACTACTGTCCGCTAACCGCTATGCCGACTGGCCCAATAAATGAAGGAATATCCTACCAACCAAACAACCCGCTTCCAAGGTAACAACACTGCAGAGAAGAGAGAGAAAAACAAACCAATGAAAATTAGTAATGTTTATACAACATAATGTAAAATACAAAAATGATGATATCGGTGTGCAGGATGACATTATTGGCGAGAAGACCTAGGGACATGGAGCCTTTAGACACTGCAATCAGTTCACCCACGTGAAAAGCGCCTGCAAAGGCAAAGCTGAATGCCGTACGGAACAGGAGCGTCTCATAGCCATCGCTAGACACAGATGCTACTGTTTCCATCATTTTATCTGGAGAGTTTGCAGAAAGCTGGCAACTTGACTCGGGTGGCGCTGGTCTTACTTTAGCCCACCCCTTGAGAGCCTTTTTCACCAGAAAACTTCTTGTGACATTCGGCTCACCACGTAATTTCCCCAAAAGGCAACTCCGGCAAACTGATGTAAGCGTGGGACCTGCCAATCTGATATTCACACAGCATGAACTCGTATAGGCAAATCCTCCACCTCCTACCGTGTGTCCTGCGGAAATAGGTTCCCTATCCCAGCTCAACCACCTGACAGATAGAGACAGGATACAGCGATTCTGTCAAATCAGCATTAAGGATAAGCTGGCAGAACTTAAGCCAGTCAAACCTGGAGAGGGCATCAGCCAATCCATTTTCCACCCCTGGGACGTGTGCCGCCTGAAAGTTGATGTTGCATTCAAAGCACTTCAAGAAAATGTGCCTGAGCAAACGGATAACAGGAGATGATTATGCTCTCTGGCGGTTGATGGCCTGGACAACCCCTAAGTTATCGCACCACAATATAACATTGCAGTTTTGAAAGAGAGCAGCTCAACAGCTGTGATCAGAAAGAGCTCAAGTAGCACTGAGTTTTTAGTCAAGCCCAGCTGGCACCAGGGTTCTGGCCATGCTTCTATGCACCATCTGTCCTCAAAGTACGCGCCAAAGCCAGCACCCCGGCAGCATCTGTCAGGGGCTGAGCTTGCGACTCGACACAGCCGGGGAAGCTCAGATTCTTACACCAATAAAACCCTCTAGGATCCCACACCACAAGGTCTGCTTTTAGCTCATTGGAGAGTGGGACCCATCCCCATGAGCTGCAAATCCCAGCTGTTGCACGTTCAAGCCTTTGACAGAATATTTTCTCGAAGGGAATAACAGAAAGACCCCACCAAAGATAGCAGTTTAGCGAGTGTGAGCCTTCTGGCGCTTAATGCTTGCTTGATGCGATGGTGGAGGTGTTGGACTCTATCTGCCGGGAGATGGCCGAGGCCAGCAACTGTGTCAATCTCGATTGTCATGCACAATGAAGACACCCAGGGACTTAAAAAGTTTGTGGAAACCAGCAAGTTCTGGCATATAACCGAACCGACGGGGCCCAAGACCAGGAAGTCATCCAGGTAATGGGCCGCCCCAGTGTCACCTGACCCCGAACAATGCACCAATGCACCAATGTAGGAAACTGAAGAATGCCTCAAAATAAGCACAAGACACTGAGCAGCCCATGGGCAAGCACATATCAATATATAATGCCCTATGCATCTTAAATTCCATGTATTTAAACGAGGAAGGGTTGAGGGGAAGGAGCTGAAAAGCCGACTCAATTTCAGTCTTAGCCATAGGGGCAATGGGAACAGCATTTTGAACCAGCTCCAGGGCCGATTCAGAACTGATAAGCAACCGGAATGGCAACCGGAGTGGCTTCGTTAACTGATGCCCCAGACAGGAACGACATGTGCTGTATTAATCGAAACTTCCACGGGGGCCTTCTTGGGCACTACACCTATTGGTGACAGTACTAAGTCAGGTATCAGGGGTCCCAAAAAGGGGCTCGCCATCCTATCCAGTCGAACTTCCTTGCCCACTTTATCCTCTAGCGCTCCCGGAAACTCAAATTCAGATTTAAGATTGCGGGATGGGACATGGAAACTTGCCATACTATTGGCAGACGAAAACCCCTGTGCAACAAAAACAAAAAGGAAGCCATGTCTCGCCTAGGGTATTGCGCTAACCATTCCATGAGCTTATCTAACTTAATTGTGGTTAACGCTAGGTCTAGGTCCGGATTGCTGTGTAGCAGATGCAGCTTGCGCTTTGATTCTGTTGCAGGACTTTGCGGGATGGGATCTGTTGCAACGCAAGCAGACGTGGCGAAAAGGGCATTTCCCTCCAGTTACATACGGAGTTATTAAATCCGTAGCATTTTCCTTTAGCAGCTATAAGGGCACTTTCGCACTCCTTGTTCGGAAACCTCTTGGGGAAGGCAGTGCCCCCAACAGGTTCCTGAGGAGCGTGAGTGACTTTCAGCCACAGCTCCACATTTTTTACTATAAACTGGATGTTTGCTTGAACGTCTGTGCCCAGGTGGAAGCGCTTATCATATTTGCGCCAAGCCAGGCCCTTTGTTGTGAAATGTATATCCTGGATGAGATGAAGATAACGGATCAAGCCCTTGTACTCTCTGGGCCGGGTCTCCAGCATCCATGAAGGTGCACCATGCTGAGAGCCAGTAATCGAAACTCTGATACTGATCCTCAGCGATGGCACCCTTCTTCTGCGCAGCGCTTAAGGCTTGGTGAGGGTGAATATATCTATGTATTAGCCCTTCTTCATTTTTATCGTGGATGTGAGGGCGAACATCGCGGGATACAGCTGTGTTTTCACAATAGACCTTACTCCTATGGAATTCAGAGTGGCAGGGCATGGGAAGTGGTTGCTTTCTCCGCTTTTTTCTGTGATCTCTAGCGTAAATGCCTATCTATGGCTTTCCCGAAACCCCGGGATTGGCGCCTAGACACGTCAGAAGACATGGATGTGGTGGAGGGGCAGGTGGACAATGAAGCAGTGTCAACATCTTTAACCCCAGATAAACTGACGTGTGACTCACCGGGTGTCGGTTGGCTAGAGTCTGGCTCCGCATCCTTCTCTGTGATGCCTTCTCTGTGATGCCCCAGGTGATGAGTCTCCGCTTGCAGTTTTCTCCAGCACCTGAGGCGTAGTTATACTCCTGCGGCTGCCAGACCTGCTGCGACCACTAGATGGTACCTGCAAGGCTGAGAAGGAATGTGCATCAGTCTCGGAGCTGGCGTGTCATTCCGCATTCCTAGTGTGCGTTGAGCTGACGTGTGCGGGGGAGGGAGTTGATCTACAGTGACACAGCGATGTGGACCGGGAACAATGAGAATAGCATCACCCGGGGGAATGGCTGGCACCATGACAGAATTGGGGGTGACAGGGCCCATTGCACGGAGGCATGTAATGGTGGTGAGGAGGGGAGGGCTAGTAGGGCCATTCCGCTTGTGGCCTGTCTGGATGCATTTCAGCGGAATATCTATGACCATAATGGTGCCTTTTGTTTTGGTAATTATGGGGGTGAATCCCCCTGGTTGGGTCTGAGCTACCCCTCCTGGAATCCCTGGGGTAATAGTACTGGGCTCTGCAGTGCTGGGGGTCCCATATGTCTCCCCCCGTGTGCTTGGTGCAATACATGTACTTGTTGGGGACTCCCAGCCTAATGATGGCTGGTAAGTGGCCCCAGTGGTCTGCAATGCTGCTCAGCATCACCATACCGCCGAGAGCCACCTTCATACCAATTGCACCACCCCCTCTGCGTGGGATGCAGATGTCAGACTGCTATGGCTGGACAACCAGCCTGCAGTCTGGCTGTGTGATCCAGGAGCAGCCTCACTGCTATTGGAGGCTGTGAGGGTCAAAAGTTTGGGCGCACACTTCTGGTAAGCGCCCCCACTGACCACGATAACTGACGTATGACCAGTGGTGAGGAAGACCGGACGGCCACTCCTCCCCTCCGATCCCATCAGGCAGAGGGGCAGGGGGGAGGGTTCCTGCTGCCGCTCTGTGCGATTCCTGGTATCCGGGCACCCCTGCGGCGGGCGAGGGGGTGTCTGGGATGAGGTCGGGAGAATTGCCCCTAAGGCAGGCAGGGAGGGGGGCAGAACGTTTTGGCCTAAGTGTGGTGGCAGGCAGGATGGACCACAAATATAGACAAGAGGGACAAGGAGAGAATCGGGGGGAGGGGACAGAGGACAAACAGGGGCAGATGTAAAAAGAAAAAGGGGGGGTAGAGGAGGAAAAGCAGCAAAAGAGGAGAAGGTGAAAAAGGCTGCAGAGAAGAGAAGTACAAATTGCTATAAAGACATGGAGAAAAGTAAAAAGCATAGGGGTGGTCCCTGCCTCACCAGGGGGCGGTCCATGGTCCCTCTATCACTGGGGGGCGGTCTCCGTTTCGCTGGGGGGCAGTCCTTCCATCACGGGGGGGTGAATCCTGCGTCGCCAGGGTTTGTATATGGGTGTCCTGCAAAGTATCTAGCCCCCCTCAGTATCTCCCATAATGTGCCTCCAGCCCCCTTCAGTATTCCCCATCATGTGCCTCCAGCTCCCCTCAGTATTCCCCATCATGTGACTCCAGCCCCCCTCAGTATTCCTCATCATGGGCCGTATTCAGACCTCCGGCCGCATTGCATATGTGGGCGGAGTTTAGCGATATGAACTACTGCGCATGTGCATTAATTTCGTTACGCTATCTACGTTACTTGTGCAACGTAGATTGCGTATATGTGGTCTTTAAGACCGTGTATACGCAATCTACGTTGCAAAAAGTAACGTAGATAGCGTAACGAAATTACTGCGCATGCGCAGTAGTTCATATCACTAAACTCCGGCCGCATATGCAATGTGGCTGGAGGTCTGAATACGGCCCCATGTGCCTCCAGCCCCACTCAGTATCTCCCATCAAGTGCCTCCAGTCCCCCTCAGTATCTCCCATCATGTGCCTCCAGCACCACTCAGTATTCCCCATCATTTGCCTCTAGCCCCTCAGTATCTCCCATCATGTGCCTCTAGCCCCCCTCTGTATTCTCCATTATGTGCCTCCAGCCCCTCTCAATATCTCCCATCATGTGCCTCCAGCCCCACTCAGTATTCCCCATCATGTGCCTCCAACCCCTCCTCAGTATTCCCCATCATGTGCCTCCAGCTCCCCTCAGTATTCCCCATCATGTGCCTCCAGCACCCCTCAGTATTCCTCATCATGTTTCTCCAGCCCCCCTCAGTATTCCCCATTATGTGCCTCCAGCCCCCCTCAATATCTCCCATAATGTGCCTCTAGCCCCACTCAGTATTCTCCATCATGTGCCTCCAACTTCTCCTCAGTATTCCCCATCATGTGCCTTCAGCTCCCCTCAGTATTCCCCATCATGTGCCTCCAGCCTCACTCAGTATTCCCCATCATGTGCCTCCAGCCACACTCAGTATTCCCCATTATGTGCCTCCAGCCCCCTCAGTGAAAAAGGCTGCAGAGAAGAGTAGTACAAATTGCTATAAAGACATGGATTAAAGTAAAAAGCATGGTGGCGGTCCCTGTGTCACCAGAGGGTGGTCCCTCCATCACTGGAGGGCGGTCTTTGCATCGCTGGGGGGCAGTCCCTGCA
>WWET01000077.1:631425-642043 GCA_011038615.1 Limnodynastes dumerilii | reverse complement strand
AAAAGAAAAAAAAAATATATATATATATATATATATATATCTTTGTAAATTGTAATGTAATCATTAAATTCAAGACTATAGAGAATACGCTTTTCCATTATATATGCAAGTCTCTTACATTAAATTAATATATTCATGTGAAAATGAATATAATATATCTTTGTAAATTTCAATGTAATCATTAAATTCAAGACTATAGAGAATACGCTTTTCCATTATATATGCAAGTCTCTTACATTAAATTAATATATTCAGTTTTTGTGAAAATGAACTGGATAAAGCTTGAAAATAATAGGCAATCAGTTGAAAAATTACACATAGGCAAAACCAGGTTGACATTAGGAGTTTACAATTTAATTGTATTCTTTGCATGCAGAAAGAATACTTTGGTTTTTCCTATTGCAAAAACCAATATACTGACCAGTTTTACCTTCTTCAGAAGTTTTACTTAGAGATGGGCTAGGAAACATAAACCTAAAGCTAATCTAAAGCTAAAGACTAAACAAAAACTCGGTCCTCAAGGCAACTCAACAGTGCATGTTTTCTAGAGCTCCCTACAGAACAAGGGATATAATGATATCACATTTCGATCTTTTAAACAGTCAGCAATAAACACACCTGTGCTCCAACAAGGAGATCTGGAAATCATACACTGTTGGGGAGCCTTGAGGATTGCTTTTAGGAACCACTACACTGTACAATTAGCAGAATGATAAGCCAATATTTGATTGATCAGCCCAACAATTATATAGTGTGGATGCTGGACTAATATGTCATTATGCCAATCAATAAGGTTTGATAAAGGGTGAGAAAGCTGTCCAAAAATCAGGCAGTGTGTAAATGCTGCTCAATTTCTCCTCATCAGTGAAAAACTTATTTATAACCAGTTTTCTTTTGTCATAGAACGCACATTTTTTCGATGGATTTTCCAAGTTTGAAAAGTTTGGCGGCAAAATGATAAAACGGGGCATGTGGGCTGCCTGTGTATCAAGTCTGATGCACGCATACTTCGTCCGGGCTGGTTGGGATGGCACTGCTCGGCTTATAATTGGTCGTGTGGTCCCGCGGGAGTTGCTTTTTTTCTTACAAATAAAGCACTGTGTATAACAGTTTCTATACTTATAACCACACTGATGGGGAAATAAATCAATTTAATGCTCAATCAAGCAGAGAAGCAGTCAGTAAAGTTTTACTTCAGCTACATGTCTGTCTCTTTGGTTGGTAATCTGGGATCTGCAGTGGTTTTTCAACAGGAAGTCTTCTAAATAGATAAGGATTGATTATAAATTGATCGCCCAGTGAGGAAACAGAAGCATCTGTCTTAACAATATCCCTAAAAATAACGTTCCTAAAAGTATGCAGGCCGTGTACGTATGTTTGCATTTTTATGCTATCTGCGCATGTGCGTGTCATAAGAACTCATTATGCACGGAGTTGCTCACTGTGCCTAATGACATCTGTAAGACGTGGCGTGGGTGGGGGGCATATAAATTGACCAGTATGGGCTGGGTTAGTCACGTCCGTTCTAACTTTCGCAAACTTCGCATAACAATACGCACGTAAATTAAGGTAGGTCTATGGTGCCGGAAGTCAGATAAAATCCGCAAGAACAAGAGGAACATCATGGGAGTGTACTTGTCACTTAGGCGTGTAGTTTTGCGAAGCCGCACGTACTTATTTCCTACTTAAGTCTGAATCAGGGTTAGAAGCTCCAGCAGAACTGTAGGATGTGGCTGTCTCTTGCATACTACCCTGAGACCCTTAATTTCCCTCTTTAGATGGTTAAAGAGGTGTAAGACCAGCAACGTGGTTGTTTAATATGATTCAGAATAAGGTATAAGGCTATTACTGTGTGAAATGTTTATAAAGAATGAAAATAAATGATATAGAACTGTGGTGTCAGGTGTATGCAACAGTAAAATATTTAGCAGCGATAACTTGTGTAATATGAGAGATAAAAGTTTGGGGGTAATCTATGGGCTATTTGAAAACATTGGGCTGGATCCAGACCTTGTTAAGTGCATGAACTTAGTTACACCTGGGCTAAACCATGTTGATTTCAGGGGAGTCATATTTCATCTGCTGCAAACAGTTTTAGAGTTGAGAGGTGATGTTTCCTATCCCAAGTCTAAATAACAGTGTGATAGTAAAGCTGGTCAGTATCTGTGTGCAGTAAGCAATTCAAAGATATATCCCTGCATGCAAAGTATACCATTAACTTGACTCCCCCTGAATTCAACATGGTTTAGCCCAGGTGTAACTAAGTTAATGCACTTAACAAGTTCTGGATCCAGCCCATTTTTAGTAATGACTTCACAACGGTTTGTTTATCATTCATGATGGGTACTTAAAAAAAAATCCAAGAAGATTGGTGGATTTTATCAGTGATCTTGCTGAGCTGCATACACACTACAAAATTATTGGGCAGATCACCGGATTTATAGGTTATCTGCCTGATAATTGTGTGGTGTATGTGCAGGGAGAACTTGCAGGGAATATCGGAGCATATTGAAATTTATAAACATTAGCCAACTAAAGCTTCCGTGTAAGTTAGAGTTTTTTGAAAACTGCGCTTTACGTGGAAGATGTTACACATTGGATCTCAGTGCGTAAGGAGTTGATTCCCACACATGCACAACTGCGTATGACAGGGTGCGCCAACACTCCATACGTGCGAGAATACACAATGTGGCTGTGGGGAGGCATTTAAATTGTACAGTATGGTCTAAACACTTCCACATGTCTAAGTGCTACATCCCCATAATAATTGGCACAGAGAAATTAAGGTAGGGCTATGGTTGCGAAGTCAGCTAAATCACGGAAGTGAGAGGGGATTGTCATGGTAGTGCACTAGCCACCTACGTGCGGATTTTTGCTACTCCATGCATACAGACAGCACTTCTAAGTCTCAACACAGTCCATCATTCCCAATAGGCCATTATTATAAAAAAAAGTGTGTAGACGCACATGACCAACCAACAATTATTCTCCCCAAAAGATGGGCGTGCATATGTTCAAGAAAAGTAAACAATAGTACAAAAAAATGGTCCTCTGCTATTGTTAACTATCACTGGTGCTGGTATCATAAACTCAGGGAAAATGAGCAACGTGGATCCCCCCACCCCTGAATTTACGGCTTCCAGCAATAGGCTTTATCAGATGCAGACTGTCACCTTTTTTTTGTTCTTAATCCTTTCTCTGGATCAGTTCTGACATCTTGCTACTTAAGCTCATTAGCTTTGGCTATTTTGAATATAGTAAATGAGACCAGTAGAATAGTTGTTAAAGCTGAAAAAAATCATTCTTGCATTTGACAGCTAAGTCATAAAGGATTAGCACAAAAGGTAAATGATCGGTTCTCCTAATATTTCTTTCTCTGGTATTAAAACTACTCACAACAGCCTTCCGTCCACAGTGGCTACTTTAGATTGTGACCAAACACAAAACAAGTCAAATGGCAAATCAATAATATTATTGGCTAATCACAGGTATCACCACAAAGTAGATTGATGTAAAAGAGACAGAGCCAGAAAGCCAGAGGATTTAAAACCACAATTGTACGAAATAAATAGTAACGATCGAAGATCATTGATCCTATTTAGTAAGCAACCTTTGTGCTATCTGGTCTAATGGATGACAGTGAGCTAGAGAGAAATAAGATCCATTCCCTGAACAATGACAGCAGGTTTCATTACTTCTTAGTAGTTTGGGCACATAGCACCAGATTCAGATCTTACATGAGAGAGGATATCTGTTTTTTGGCATTTAAATGTCCTGAACCCTACCTTGACTTCTTTGCACGGATCTGCGTCCACACAAACTGCTGTTCTCCTTCCCCAGCCCTTCATTAGCATGGCTTACCCCGCTGGTGTGGCAGACTTTTAGTGCTGGCACCTTCTACGGAATTTGCGGGAACTTGGTTCCGTATGGAAGGACTTAAAACATGTGCCGTTGTTACATGTCAAGGGGACTTAGTACAAACTTTTTTCTGAAGCAGGGCCATAGAAAGCAAACACCTATCTTCCAGCTGAGAATCAGTATATAACCTCCAGGTTAGTAAGAGATGATTGTCTATCTTACATGGAGTTGCGTTATGCCCATCTTATTATTTGGACTCTGAAAAACAAAAACATGTTTAGGCTATAGAATGTTATCCATTGACCCCAACCAGAGGTTTGCTGCCGCAACCATAACACCTACACAGCTTTAGCGGATCTCCAATACTGCGTTCCTATGTTCCGTAAGTACAATGCCAGAATGTTCTTATTATACATACAAGACGTCCGTACCTAGGATCCTACCTTAACATTTATGTACCGTCCTCATTTGCCATGGGAATCATTAACCAAGCCCTTATTATATGATTTCATCACATCGGGCCGTATGCAGACTACCGGACGTATAACATATACGTCCGGTGTTTAGCGTTTTTTCCTACCGTGCATGCGTAGTACATTTTGTACGTTATCTACATATCTTTTCCTTATGTAGATTGTGTAAATGTGATCTGAAACACCGCATTTTTATGCAATCTACGAAAGGATAAGATACGTAGATGATGTAAAAAAACTGTACTACGCATGCGCAGTAGGAAAAAACGCTAAACACCAGACATATATATTATACGTCTGGTAGTCTGCATACGGCCCATCCCCCCTCCCACCATGCGCACACGCTGTATGGCTGGCTGTTTTTGAAAAAAGTGTGGACAACGCCAACATTAGTTATTTTTTGATCCGGTCCCATGTTAAGAAAGGTGTCAATAATTGGACACACACTATTTAGTTATTGGGACGATCATATTATTTTCTAGTGCAGATGCTGGACTGATTTGTTGGAGCATCAGATTTTGCTAATGAGAGCTGACCGAAAGTTTGCAGAGCCTATGTGGACGTCATAGTACAGTACTACGAGGATTGTGGAGTGTAGATGTGCTGCACAATTTCCCCTGGTTAACAGACCATTTTGTCGAGAGCCAGGGAAATTGGGCTAGTGTGTACCTAGCTAATATCATTGAGAATGGACTGCAATGCCTTAATTCTTCACGCAGTAAAATTAAAGGGGTTGAATCAGAGTGAGGCAAAACAGCTGCAAGTGTGGACCTGAGGAAAACCATGATGCCATGTGAGGAGTACAGATAAATTTACATTTTATTGCATGCAGGTAAAATGCTTCACTTTTGCCCAAAGAACTTAAATACTGCTTAGCTTTATGTTTAATCTGTAAATATCACCTTTCAACTCTTTGTTTGCACATTTAAATTTTCTTCCTACAGATTGGAACATGGGACCAGATTCAGCCCCACTGCTTATATCAGGGCTGCCTACATTTTATTTCTTTCCATTGGGAAATCTCAGAAGGAGGAAATTGATTCTGGTAAGGGGGCGAGGCTTAATGACATGATTTATACACATTGCGTCATTAAGCCCTGTCCTTGTCAATCTGTACTGTAATCCCTAGTGTTCCAGTTGTGGGTGGATCAAATCAAGGCCATCCCTAGTTACTCTAGGGATTACAGTAGAGATTGACAGGGAGGCGGACTTTCGGGAGATTTGCCGACTTTCCTGGGGTACCGGGAGAACTGCCCAAATTTCGGGAGTCTGACAGATATTTTGGGAGAGACAGCAACCCCCGCTTATATCAAGAGTTGATCTTTTCTTTGACATTAACAGACATTGGGCCGGATTCAGACCTACGCACGTCAGGTCACTTACGCACACAAGGTACGTAAGTAGCCTGATTTGACTGGAGGCGCCCTCCAGATGTTACACTGATCCGCACAATTATTCTGATCCACACAATTGATTTTAAAGCAGGCTTATGGCAGCATAAAGCCCGCACGAGAGAGGGGAATGACAGGGGGTGTGTACTCCACTCTCTCGGACGGACAGACTCCCTGCACGTACGGAAAGCTTGCTGGGGTATGGATCCAGTCCATTGTTTGTCTTCCAAATAACCTGATGCTTTATTACAAGTTACTACTGCCAGTACTGCCATGCTCCTGTTCTACAAACTGATCCAAGACTGACAAAAGAAGTGAGTTTAATGCACTGTAAGATTAGAAGAAGGAGGCTCTGTTACCTTGTACTTCATGTAGTATCCACAGACTATCATTTAGAAACTTCAGCTATTTGCTTTAGCATGAAAAAAGTTTCTTTTTTCATTATTTTTAGGTGGAATGGAAATGCTAAAGAAAGGGTACCCTGTATTTTTTTGATGCTTGCATTCAGCAAAATGACATACTTTGGCACACACACATTAAGATTTACATTAAAGTTAAACCACATTACATGAAAAATATAA
Source organism: Limnodynastes dumerilii (assembly GCA_011038615.1). NCBI lineage: Eukaryota > Metazoa > Chordata > Amphibia > Anura > Limnodynastidae > Limnodynastes > Limnodynastes dumerilii. Next base: position 635,740 of record WWET01000077.1, on the reverse strand, counting down.
AGAAAGGCACTGACTTTTGTGGGGATTGGGTTAGAAGTGCCAAGTTAAACAGCTCCCTGTAATCTTGCTGCTTGGCAGGGGCGGAACTATCATTGGTGCAACAGGTGCAATGGCCTATGCTCATACAAGGACCCACAGCAGTCATCACTGTACCGCTGAAGCTCCCCACTAGGTTACTTGGATTATCATCAGGGCGAAAGCATATTTTTTGCACCTGGGCCCACATTTTACTAGTTCTGCCTCTGTTGCTTTGCATTAGGCACTTTAAATACTACTGCCCATAATAGAATAGCTACAATAACTTTAAAAATCACATTAAAGCTTTTGGGTGCTGCTTTGTCTTAAAGAATTGACTGAACCTCTAAGCAGGAGTTGTAGGGTGTTGTAATGTTTTGATGCCATTCTGCCCCATCTTGAGTTTCACTTACAGCCTTATAGCAGCAGCAACTCTTGTAGTTATGTCAGGGTTGCCAACTTTTTAAAGCTTCCCTCCAGGAGAACCCGTAGGGAAGCCATAGATTGCTGCAAGGGACGGGGCCTGATTACACAATTTATGCAAATTGTGCAATTACACCCCACCCCTTGTCAACATTCATGGAATCTCTAGCGTTACATAGGATGGACGGGGCTTGATGACATCATCAAGCCCCGCCTATCCATAGTAACTCTAGGGATTACAGTTGTAATTGATAGCTTGTCGGGGCTTGCAGGAGTTTTGCCGGCTCTCCCTGGATACCAGGGGAAACTGCCCAAATTTCGGGAGTCTCCTGGATATTCCGGGAGAGTCGGCAACCCTGAGTTATGCCATATAGTTTAATAGAATAATACCAGTATAGTACCAATTAATTTGGTTACTGTATTTAATCTGGTTTGTGAATCTCTGAATCGAGGTCCAGATAGATCTTAAATTATCTCACAAGATTTGTTAGTCACTGGGCCATACGATGACACACTTTATAGAATTATAATACTGAAGTTTGTGCATAATGTTATATTGGTATTATTGAACTGTAAATGCTAGAGTCCTTAGAACAAGATAGCTGTGGCTAAGATTTAAAACAAGGGAAATTAAACTCCGGATTGGAGAGAGTTAGGACTTATGGAAATTGTTTACTTGCTTAATTACTAGCTTATATACATCCTGGAATCCAATCAGCCTGAGGGGAACACTTGAGAAAATATGCTTATAAATATGCTTATAAGTCCCTTCAGGCATACACCCAGCGGCAAACACAGGATATAAAGAGTGGTGTTTCCATATTATTCCCATAAATAATATAAAGAAATATTAGAAAATAAATATACATACACAATACATGCTGTACCATATTGTTAGATTATGCCACACACTGGTGCCTTAAATTCACCCTTCCATGCTATGAGAACAGCATGCTCTCCCCACATAAATATCATCTCCAGAAGTTGCTGTATCTTTTCTAAAGCCTGGTGACAAGGGAATGAAGCATTACATAACAAATTAATGTTATTATAAGTTTTATTGCACTACATATACAGTAAAGAATCATAATCCTTTAGGATATAACAGATTTAATTGGGAAGTATTATTTTAGTATTAATTATGTAAATCATAGATATGTTCTATATACAGTCAACATAAAGCTCCTCTAATACCTACTGACAGGTCAGTGACAGTGCAGAAGCAGGAAGACTTCTGTGTAACATAGGGTATTATGATTCAAGAAATCTGGAAGGAAATGTTATCAAACCACATGACATACATAATCGCACTGATGTACATAGTTCAGCTAAGTCAGTTAACTGTGTCTCTGACAATGTGGATGTTATATTATGCGGACATGCAAGGCCACCCGCTGATACTTACCTAGCTCTGTAGCAGAAGGTATCAGCGGTATCTTTGCTGCTCAGCGCTCTTTAGTAGCTGACCAATGCACAGGGAAGAATTTCCGGCCCACTGGTAAAGCATGTCTGCCTCGCCTGCCCCTATGTGATGTCACCAATGACATCACATGGAGCGGAGCCTCGCGGCTAGGTCCCCGGCCCTGCATTTTCTTAATGTCAGCACCGTGGACATGGAATATCCTGTCTCACCCTTAGGTGCAATCTTGTGTGCCTCCAGATCATGAACATTATCCTGACCTGCCCCTAGGGGCCGTTGTTGGTCTTTTTCATAATTAGATAATTTTTCAGCACCTGGACTTCCTCTCTCCGAGCAGGCAGCTGGTCATTAATTATTTATCCTGTGTTCCTTTTGGATGTGTTCTCTCTAATCTCCTGTTTGTTACCTCCTTGTGCCTTTGTGAACCAGCTGTGTTTTGTTAGTTTGCTGAACTACAGTTTCCTTCCTCCATGTGCTTATATTTACAGATGACCTTGTATTAGGTAGTATACCTATTTGCTTGTATTTCTGTTTCTATGTATTTCATGTATTTAGTTTCTCTTATATTTTGATTTTCACCATTGTTTGTTCTTTTCTTGTTCTCCAGTATCCTCTGTAAGCCCTGCCTTGTATATTTGCATTTATCCAGTTGTCTCTGCTTGCCCTGTCCTGTGTATTTGTATTGTTATTATTCTGTTGGTATCTCAATGTTATAGCCTTCTGTGCATTTCGTTTAGTTTAGTGTTTGTTTCCAAGTTGTACCCAGCTCACCACTCTCCATTACCTGTGTGTTGTATGTATGTTAATAAAAACTCTTTGACTATTATTCCGTGCATCATTATTCATATTTTTTATTAGCTCTGCTTCGTTATTACATCGGGAGGGCTACCTTCCAGGGGTCGTGACCTGCTGGGTTTCTGCCACACAAGCCTATTCCCACCATAAGAGTTTCAGGGTTTATAGTGAAGACCAGGCCCAAGTTAGACATCATGCTCTGGGATTACTGGGCAGATGCTAAAGGTGTAATCAGCCATTTTATCTGATCAGTCCCTGTCTTCGGTAATGGTTGTGGCAGGGTATAAGGAAAGAGAAAGACAGCTTGTAAACAGGAAGCTGTAGGATGGCCACTAGTGGCCATAGGATAAATTACACCTTTATAAAAAAAAATCACAGATTTCTCTAAGACAAATATTGGTAAGGAGGAGATAAGTCCACGTTGGCAACCCAAGAGGGTGTTACCCCATTAGACAAAAATGGGCCACATTTAAGGATGCACACCTCATGAAATTCTAAGATATATCTTTTATTATCATATTTAAAAATGGGGGGAGGGGGATGGGCAAGAACAAATAAAGTAGCCAGCGAATATTAAGACAGTATTATTAATCACCAAAATTACCGGTTGTATGATAACACAAATCCCTGGATGATTACACAGTGAAACACCAGGATGGGTTCCTATAAATTATTATTCACAAATTGATAGATATCATAATTAGTTCATATGCCAGGATTGATATAATTGGCATGAGAGGTAAAGCATTGTATTGTTACTGCTATCTTCCTGTATCTAATACTAATAAGGCAACAACAGCAGAAAAGTGTTACAACATTGGCCAATGTCATAAGAATTGTAAATAGTGAAGTCAAAAATAACCAAAAAGTTCTTGTGTTTGCACTGACATTATCTCAGAGTAATATGTTACTCTTAGAGCCCCTGGTTGCCTTCAAACGAAGGAATGAGCCCAACTCCTATAATATTAAAAATATAACATATAGGGAAGAGCTATCATGTGACGCAGGAATATATTGCATTGTGGTAAGTAACGTTAGGATTATACAAAACCAGAAATTATTAAAAGTGATTAAAGATAAAATTGTTCATGTACAAATTTTAAATTAACAGTCAATACTGAGTTTCACAGAGATGCCAAACATATTGCAGGGTAGTCTACAAGTTGCAAAATCACTCCTGACCGCGTCTATTGTAATAAAACAATTAGGTAGACAGGGCTTGGAATGATTCATATGGAGACCCTAGCGTCTTGAAAATAATAACAAGAAAATAAAAAATCTAAACAATAAAGTTTTTTCACGGCAACGCTTCACTCCAATGAGGAGCTCCTGAATGTCCTTATGCAAGTAATATGAACGGTCTCACCGGTGGTTAGTATGCAGTGTGGATGGAGGAGAGGAAAGTGGAGACAGACCCACGAGGCAATCAGATGGCAGCTGTGAGAACGCCGATGCGTGTTTCGCTTCGGCTGTGTCAAGGCCTAATCCTAGGAGTGGAAAGGGTTTCCAGGCTACTAGGAAACCCCCCTGGTTATGCACCTGGCATTCTCTTTGTCATCAGGAATTTACGCACCCTCCAATGGACTTGATGCAAATGTGTTCTGTTGATCTTTCCTTCTTTGACTGTGTCCTTGTTTTTGTGATCCTTGTAAGTGTCAGCAG
>WWET01000077.1:605060-623085 GCA_011038615.1 Limnodynastes dumerilii | reverse complement strand
CCCCATTATGTGCCTCCAGCCCCCTCAGTATTCCCATTATGTGCCTCCAGCCCCCTCAGTATTCCCCATTATGTGCATCCAACCCCCCTCAGTATTCCCCATTATGTGCCTCCAGCCCCCCTCATTATCTCCAATTTTGTGTCTCCAGTCCCCTCAGTATACCCCATTATGTGCCTCCAGCCCCCCTCAGTATCTCCCATTATGTGCCTCCAGCAAAACCTCCTGTAGAAGCGCCGCCAGGCTTCATAGCGGGGAGACCGCATCAGCTCTGCATCCACACACAGAGCCGGGGCCCACAGAGATAATGGGGGCCGCAGCCGCCACCGCTGATGCACTGCCAGTAGTTCCGCCTCTGCATGCACTACGTTTATACCCTCCAACATTTCGTTATGAAAAAACGGTACACTCAGGAAACATGTCCGTGGAGGGGGCATGGCTTGTCTCATGAAGGGGGCTTTAGTCTACTATTCTTTGCATGCATGAAGAATCCACAGGAGAGTGTCTTGTCACTATAGCAGAGCTGCGGGAGTCTGTCCCCACAGCTCTACTATAGTGGTCTGATGTTGCAGGACAGGAAGGTAAGTATAGGGGGGAGGGAATTTCCGGATAAAAATACGGTACAAAAGCTCTATTAGCCGGTACAGACAGTTAAAATACAGTATTGTACCAGTTAAATAAGTAGAGTTGTAGGGTATTTATGCCATTCTGAAGATACTGTATGCCGTCACAAACTATTTAAGATGAGGTCAACCAATGCCCACAGGGGCCTTTTAAAGTGGCATTACTATTTCCATCTTTATATATTTAATCTCTCTCCCTATACAACCAAACATCTGACTTGCCTTTCTCATTGCTTTGTTACATAGTTTCCCACCTTTAATTCACATGGAAAAGTGATTCCTAGATCAGTTTACACCGCAGTAGATTCCATTATGGTGTTGTTTGATGTTTGTCATTAAATTGTAGTTGCCAAGCTCTTGATTATACCATAATGATGTTCACATAAGTCATATTCCCAGAAAGGAACTCTATATGCTTCTGACATGAGGCAAATGTGACTCAATTTATTTTAATAAGTTGTATAGGTGTCTCAAAATGGGAGTGCAAAATTAAAGGTAGTCTCTCAGGAATATGTCAGTGGGAGTAATTACTCAGGCTATTTGTTCATGCTCTTTGTTTTGCTGTAAATTATCTTCTGTCTAACAGACATATAGAGTGGTCAGAGGAGCAGACTTAATCCAGGGCACATTCTGATGATAATAAACAGTCTGACAAACAATAAACTTCCTTTCCCAGTTAACTTTCTTTCTCTGGTTCTTGTTCTGAGTACAGTTATCTCCATACCTCATAAGAGATCTTTTATTGACCTATTTAGTATTTTTTGTGGGATAACTGTGAAATAGTTTATTCAGATCTGCATATATGTGCAGATTGGTTCTCCTGATAAACATGGGCATTTAGCACCAGCAGCTTGCAGTGTAGAAAAGTGAAAAGGAAGACATTAGAGTAGACAGCAGGATAAATGACTAGGGGGCATATGTGGCACTCGTGGGGATATGTGGAACAGTAATATGGAGACACATAACATTTTACTATGTTTGTATATGTTGAGCTAATGGGGGCATATAAATTAATCTATGAGGAATGCTAGTAGACCGGGCACTAGATCGCTGCATACCTTCATATTTTAAAATAATCAAATGCATGTGGCAAAAGTCTACGGACTGTAACCAGAAAGTGGTAATTCAGCCATACGCATACTAATGGGATCGTCAATGGCTATTGGAACGTTCAGGGAATCTGAATGATCCAATGATTGGCACAGGACATATTTGGACTGTTTTCACCACATACTATAAAATATTCAGGACAATCAGCTGTTTATTGCATAGTGTATGGCCAGCTATAGATGCACAATACAGGCTTAAGCTGGCCACACACTAGAGCGATCATTGATTCGATCATCCACTCATCGGTACATCGGACCAATAATTTCTGTAGTGTGTAGATCTTCAAATCTTCAAATGCTTGGGTCCGATATCGGACCCAAGCTAACAATATTTTATAGTGCATGGAGCTGTTTTGAGGATGCCACGGCAACAAGCCTGCACACGGATTATTGTTAACAGCAGCAAGTAGTTTCTGTCTAGTGTGTGGCCAGCTTTAATCCTTTGTTAATACTAAATTTATATATATTTTTATGTTTTTGTGTAGATGTTTTATAAATATGCCTGTATTCAAAATAATACATATTTATGGATGTTACAAAGTATTATGTTTCACTTTTAACTGATTATAGATGCAGTAGCAAAGCTAAACCCCTGTGGGCAGTAAGCAGCACTATAAATCTACACTTGTAACCAATGTTTCAGATTCTCACTATTCTTTTCTATTTTACATTTTCTGATCCATATCCGTCTTAGCTGCAAATAATTCAGGACATTTTCCAGGGTTAAAGAAGTAAAAAAGAAATAATAAAAAAAAAGCAACATCATCGTCAACTGTCACCTTCTTCTCCAGACTGGATTAACATTAAGGAATTTTTTTGTATTATTGTTTTATTTACTACAGTACTACTATTTTTCTAGAACCCTTCAAAACTATTTATCACAGAAATTCTATGTTGGGAGTTCTCAGGCTTATTATGGATTATTCTCTTAATCATCTATTATTTAACATCTTGTTTGTGTTAGTAAATCTTTTATTAGCTTTCAGTTCTTTTGAAACATGTGCATTGTCATTGCTTCCAGATTTTCTAAAATTCTGCAAATCAGGGGCATCATTTACTAAAATAATATTTGAAAACTTTACTTACCTTAGACTTACCTTCTCCTCCCTGTGAGCCTGGAAACTGTTCACATCATTTACTAATACTCACCCCTTGTTATCAATAATAATAGAGGTTCTTCCTCTGCTATATCATTCTGTTCACGATTGTACAATACTTTTGTCTGATACACAATTTCTCTACTTTTTAAGCCTACATTTTACATCTTACATATTCACTCCCGTTGTTTAAATGTCTTATATACTTCAGCAAGAAACTCATTTATTTTCTTTATGTACATTGGACAAGATCTGTCGGTATCTGTGTGCAATAAGCAATGCAAACAATTAATGACTCCCTCTGAAATCAACAAAATCATGTTGATTTCAGGGGGAGTCATATTAATCACAAACCCTCTCTTCCTTCAGCCTAACTCTAAGACTCCCTTCCCTGTAGCCTGACCCTAAGTCTTCCCTCTTCGCAGCCTAACCCTAAGGCTGTTTACACACTTGGGCTTTTTTGAAAGATAATCTTTCCAATCACACAATCAAAAGACCGTTTCACCAGTATGTACTGTCCGAAGAGCTACAAATTTACAAAATACACACTTGCTAAAAGAAAAAGATATATTTTCATCTTTGGTCTGTCATATTAGGAGCTCCAAAAGATCAAATCAAATTAAATCACAGACCGTTTCAAAAGATTTTTAAGCATCTTTGGACAGTACACACTAGTAAGATCTGGTGAAATGGTCTTTTGAGTGTGTGATTGGAAAGATTATCTGATATCTGTTAAAAAATCTGAGTGTGTACTCACTCTAAGACTCCCCTCCCTGCAACCTTACCCTAAGACTCCCCTCCTTGCAGCCTAACCCTAAGACTCCCCTTATACACTCACCTATCTGGTGTTGAGGGCACCAGGTATTGTGAATAATGAATGGGTAAGTAATGCCGAAAAATAAATTCAGCATACTTACCCATTCATTAGTCAAACATTCTAATTAGTGATATTATCGAAAATGAGCTTTCAGCTGTCTGTATTTCGGATATCTCTTTTTCTTTGCAGAGAAAGCGTCCTGTGTTAACCGTACAACTCTATGGTGAAGGGCTCTATTTAGATTCCTTCACTTCGCAGACTGATTGCCTCTGCAAATAGCAAATGTGAGAGTAGAAGATTGTGTGTGTGCGCTGTCCAAAAACAGCTCCGATAACTGAGAGATTGAGAAATTTGTGAAATTATTGTTTTGCCAATTTGGCAATCACTACAAATGGGCCACTGACATTCCAGAACAAGCTGCAGTTTGTAAATGGCATAACTCAAGACCAAGTAAGCAGACTTTGCAGCTTAGTGTCAGGACAGAAGAAATGCTTCCATGCAAAATTGCATATTTCTGTAAGAGGAACTTACTGAATCAATTTCTTTTCTTTTTGCAATCTTAATAAACTCTAACTGATAGGATCAAATGCTGGTGCATTCAGACAACAGAAGGATTACATTTCTGCTTCAGAAGTTGCTCATGGGCTTTCCCTCTTAGTTAGCTTACAGTATATACAATCCCTCTTAGGTAACTTACTGTATAGACATTCTGGGCCGATATTTGATACTGCGCATGCGTAGTATCTTTTTTATGTAATCTACATATCTTTTCGTTATGTAGATTGTGTATATGCGATCTTAAAGACCGCAGATATGCAATCTACGTAATGAAAAAATACGTAGATTACGTAAAAAAGATACTGCATGCGCAGTATCAAATATCGGTAAACACCAGACGTATATGCAATAGGTCCGGTGGTGGGAACCCGGCCCTCCATTTTTAATGCATACATTCCAGATTTCTGTAATAATGCACATTTTTGGAATTAACAAATGGGTAAGGATGCCAAAAATAAATTCGGCATATGTACCCATTCATTAGTAAAACTTTCTAATTAGTAATATTTTCAAAATATATTAATATTAATAAATATATATATATAATAAATATATTAATATTTTCAAACTAGAGACTGAGCTTTCGATTGTCTGTATTTCCGTGTAAGTGGTTAAATTGTGAACGCACCATTTTCTGGATAATGTGTATCAACACAAACAAAATGGATGTCTAGATCCTTCCTTTATTTATTAATTCATAGCCGATGAGCTATAAAATAAAAAAAAAAGAAACCTAGCTCAATTACAGACTCTAATATTGTATCTTCTAAAAACCATCACTATTTTAAAGAAAAATCTTCATATATACCATCACCATTGAAAATAACCCTGCTTTGTGCTGTACTTGTTTTAAAGAAAGAATACAAAATTGGAGAAACAATGGCTCCCGCTGAGTGTAGGACAGAAGAGGTGAATGCATTAAAAGTGAACTGCAGTGCTAATGAAAGTAGAGGTTGATTTTTTTATGCATTCCCGTTTCAGCTAACCTTCAAATTTATCCTTTTCAATCAGAAATAACATTTACAGTAAACAAGTTGTTTACAACAAACAAGGAAATCACTTTTAGATTTATCTTTCAGTATATGAACAAATGTTTGTTTTTCAATTGATTTAAAGGTACAGTATAACATATTATGGCATTAATACATCTATACTTAGCAGGTCAGATTTGTATGGCCTTCAATCTCTAATCAAAAAATGAAGATGTCCATGTTTCTGTTTTCAATACCAAAGACTTCCTTAAGTTTCCCTACTCAAGTGGACAGAACCCCCTATGCTTTCCATACGTGTGGGGGTCTGAAAGTCCACGCGGAAGAGGGGATTGCACGCCCCTGTCACCTTGTCCATACTTTAACTTCTCTCCATGGATTTGTGTCCATCCGGATGCACATGCGTGTGAAGCTATTGTTCCTCACTGCTGGCCCTTCATTAGCATGCCCATATAGGTGGGGATTAGGCATGTGTAAGTAAAGGGCTGGCTCCTTCCTCTGATCTTCTGGGGACTTACGCAAGTCTATTGCATAAGTCCCCTGAGAAGTAACATTGACGCATGCGTGCACCATATGTAATGCTAACGTATCTTCTAATGTATGGAACTCAGTTCTGTATGTTAAAAGTTATGTTATCATAACATCTGGCGCACACATGCGCCAATGTTACTTGTCACGGGACTTACGCAAGAGACTTATGTAAGTCCCCAGAAGATCCAAGGAAGGTAATGAGCAGGTTTTAGTCACTGGAACACCACAGGGAGGACAGGTCCAGTTGCGGAAGTACTGGAAGCAATGAAAGAACTGAGCTCCTGGTGCTAGCCTGAAGGGGGATCACTTCCATTGTTCTTTTCTGCCCTGCACTTACCTTTTGAATACTCTGGTAATGGGCCCAATATAGCTATTATTAGTAATATATCTATTACTGGCTGTGGGCTCCATTAAAAGCATTTCACTTACCTTTACCTCGTGATGTCATGCCAGTGCTGTGCCCCACCCCCTCACCTTTGGGAGCCATGGCTGAATTAACGCCACTGGATAGGTCAGCACAATGACAGGAACAGATTGACATGAATAGACAAAGACAGAACAACCATGGCACGACATGTGGTATACACAAATAACACAGGAAAGGATCCAGGATTCAGGAGTGCTTTCTGTACACACGGAGTTGCTAAAGCCCGCACGTAAGAAACTAGTGCACTCCCATGACACTCCCCTCTCATGGATGGACTTTAGGTGACTTACGTGTCCATCACCCTTCTTAACTACTTCATGCATATCTCTAGTCGTACGAATGCCCAGTCATACGGAAGCGCCTGACCCAGCCCATACTGTACTATTTCAATGGCACTTACACAAGTCAGCTGTCGTTATTAATTCTAAATCCAGTCCACTGTGTGAAATCCTATATAATACAAAGGAAAGAAAGGAAGGAGTGCTGGGAAAGCAGAATATAAACACTGTACTACAATATCATAAAATATTACATCTAAATATTCATATTTATTAGCATTCAGAATACATTCAATCTCCCAAATACCATAGGTACCATATGTTTTAAATAAGCGCCACAAGTATTATTTATTTGTTTTTGGAATCCTATATAACACAGAAACAAGGCAGGAGCCAACACGATTAGGCACATGGCAAGATAGGATAGTATACAAAGTACAAACACAGAATGGAAGCTGCTTAATCAATTTATAGGTATATGTAAACAGGTGCATGAAAGGCAGGGGGTAATCTGCTAGACACAGAAACAAAGGAAAAATAGCCCCAGCACACTGCCATAAACCAGTAACAGACTACCCTGTTCTATCTGTAAAATAAAACGCAGGAATGTTTGTTACACATATTTGCGCAAATATGAGATAAGCCACCAGCCACGTCAAGGCCTTTCTGTATATGGTGGTCCTAACTCTAACAATGAGAGTCCCAGTGTTGGGTCACATATATATGTTTTTAAATTGAGAGCCAAACTTACCTCAGGAGACATCCCTTAAAGTCTCCAAAATGGCTGCTGTGGAGTGTGTGCAGCAAACCAAGGTAGTTACAAGCCAGGAGCAGGTGGTGATAAAGGTGTGTAAGCAACAGTGAAGGGTAGAGGTACAGGATATGTCAGGAAGATATCAAACCAAGGTAGGGCCAGATACAGACAGGGTACTAGAATAGGACATGTCCAGGATGCAACAGGATAAGACGAACATGGTACAAGAAAAAACACGAATGGTACACACAAGCTAGAATGGGATCCAGAAATAGACAGGTGCAAGATATAGACAAGGTCCAGTCTGAACAGGATGCTGACAGGTTCCAGGTAATGGGTAACAGGCACAGGGATAGAGTGGATCTAGGTAAGACAGGAAAACGGGTAAAGGCAAGGTGCAGGTTCAATTTCCAGGTATGGGTAAGCTGGTCCGATTCAGAAATAGGTACAGATACTAGGTATAGGTTCCAAGTAGGTAGATATAAGAAGTACAGGTTCAGTAATAGGGTAACAGGTACAAGGTACAGGATCCACACAAAAAATAGGCATAGCATACAAAGGTATAAAGAACCAAGGTAATGGGTAAAGACAAGGGACAAGGTAGCAGACAAGATAAGGAACTAGAGTCATTGGTAAAAACAAGGCACAAGGTAACAAAGGCTAACAGGTAAGGTATAGGAAACAAGTAAAAAATATTAGACAAGGAAGGATAACACCAGCCAGAACACATAAAATAATAGATTCCTCCCATACCATATTAATAATATGAAAATAGGAGCCAAATATTCTGCACATAGCTGCCCCATATATATTTCCCTGCTTTGACACAATTCTGCACAAAATGTAATTTTTTATGTGCGCCTTAAAGCAGAAAATTAACTTCTTTAATACCAGAAGATGCTTAGTAATAGAAAAATAATTGTTAGTAGCCATTGTAATTAAATTATTATAGGTATTATAACTCAGAGTAATTATAATTTTCACATAATACAATTATATCATCATATAATTAACTCCATAGCAGATTTTTGTTAATTCCCTGGATGAGCTGAGCTTTTCCACGTTTCAGCATGCAAAGTAACTTTCTTAAATAATAATGTTGTATAATGTAAATGATCTTTCATTCTCTTGAACCTCTCTGGAGCTGTGTCAATAAAAAGCTAACAGAGGATTCAGATTCTGTCACATTAATTATCCCCAGCTGAATATTTATGACTCATTAACTTTTTTCAGTGTCCTAACATTGTTGTTTTATATTCCTCATTTCTAAGGGTACATAAAAAGGACTTTTTTTTCTTATATACAGGTATACTATATATACTATATTATCCTACTGCTGAATTCAGATGTGCCAGGCATCCATTTTGCATTGCATATGGGTAGCATGCATTGCTACTGTAAAATAAGTTGCTATCATTTTGATTGGGCCAACATTTAAGAATTGTTTAAACAGTGGTTCTCAAACCTGGTCTTCAAGGCTCCTTAACAGTGCATGTTTTCCAGATCTCCCTACAGAACAAGAGATATAGGGCTCTATTTACAATGGTCTTTTTCATACATTAATACACGTTTTCATGTGAAAACGGGCATTAGCACATGAAAATAAAGTTTATGTTATTTACAAAGCATGGATCGCCATGAAATACTGCAGATTCCATGGTGATCCATGTAAATACCGCATGATCTCATCATATTTACTAACCCTCAGAGTGGAGTTGCTAAATAAAGACAAGAAAAAAAAAAGAACATAAAAAAAACTGAAAAAGAAACAACAGAATAGGGTTAGATAACTTACATGACTGGGAGACACGTCTGCCTTCAGATGTGGTTCCCTACATGAAGAACCTGCTCATGTGCAGTGTTTCTCATGCCAAGGCTTCATTTTTACTAAGTCCCAGGAGAGAGCCACTGTGCGTGAGCAGATCTTCGACGGGACTGCAATCAGACGAAGACATCCTGCAATGCCTGCAAAAAACTCGTCTGTTATCGCGGGACAGTGAGTGGAGGGTAAGGTTTAGGAAATGCTATGAAAGTAGCTCCCAGGCTCACAGCGATGAGTTACGAACCTGGATGAGCTATGGTCATAGCAAATTGCACTTGTATGTAAATGGGGTCCATAATGATACCACCTGTGGATCTTTTAAACAGTTAGTAATGAACGCACCTGTGCATTTTTAGGAAGGGGGGAGGGATTTAGATTAGCTGGGGAGGGAGGCAGGGAAAGGCAATGTCCGTACAGACATTACACAGAGAAATAAGGTAACCCTATGACACTCGTAAAATCATGCACTTAGAGCACAAAAACCCAAAGGCTCAATATATCCTTAATGGCTCTACATTAGAATCTACTGAGGAGGAAAGGGATCTAGGAGTCATTATTTCCTGTGACTTAAAGGTAGCCAAGCAATGTAACAAAGCAAGGAAAGAGGCAAGTCAGATGCTTGGTTGCATAGGGAGAGGAAATAGTAGCAGAAAGAGGGAAGTAGTGATGCCCCTTTATAGATCGTTGGTACAACCAAACCTAGAATACTGTGTTCAGTTCTGGAGGCCATATCTCCAGAAAGACATAAATAAATTAGAGACTGTGCAAAGAAGAGCAACTAAAATGGTCTATGGCCTGTGTAACAATTCATACCAAGAAAGGCTAGAGGAACTAAACATGTATAGCTTGGATCAGAGAATGGAGAGGGGGGACATGTTAGCAGCTTTCAAATATATCAAGGGTTGTGACCGGCTAGAGGAGGGTGGCATTTTTCAAAGGAAGAGGTGTAATAGAACACGAGGGCATGAATATAAACTGGAGGGTGGTAGATTCATAGGAAATGTGAGGAAAAATTACTTCACTGAAAGGGTTATAGATAGGTGGAATAACCTCCCATCTGAGGTGGTAGAGGTACCACAGTAGAACAGTTTAAACATGCTTGGGATAAATATAAGGATATCCTAAATCTTAAACTAAATTGAGGGTAAATAGGGTCTAGGGTCAGCATAGTTTTAAATAAACAACTGGGCAGACTGGATGGGCCATGTGGCTCTTATCTGCCGTCACTTTCTATGTTTCTATATAAAAACAGGGAGGAGGGGGGGGGAGTTGGGGGCTGTAAGAGTGAGTTAGATGCTCATCTGCCAGCACCTAACTCACTCAACTGTGAATCAGGTCCCCTATGACTAAGTATTACATTGCCATGTACTCAAAAAATAATTCATCAATAATACAAGTAGCATATTTTTCTGCAATTAAAAGTGACATTGCAGCTATACAAAATGAATGTTTTGTGCAAGACATCTTATGCAATTTTCTTGCAGTCACTTTATACCATGTCAACTCATAGGGCCTCATTTACTAAACTCAATTTGGTCCAAATCGCCCAAACTCCCTGGGACTTGAGCCTTTGGCCAAAGCGTCAAGGCAAACATCGATGGACAGAAATCATCCAGATGTTTGCCATTTAAAAGATAGAACTCATCGGATTCACTAAAGACGATTTGACTAAATCGCCTTTAGTCCGACGTCAAATCACTGTAAAAAAAATCGCCTGCTGTGTGGAGCGATTTCAGTGAAAGCGCCTGACACTGACCCTGAAAAACACATGTCAATATACTTGACATGTGTTTTTCAGTGTACCAAAGGCAGGCAGCATGGTTGTAAGGCTTAGCCTTGCTGTGCTGATAGAACTACAAGTGTCAGCATTGCTGATCCTTGTAGTTCTATCAGCGTCAGCATGGTAAGCCATATAGCCATGCTGCACTGCGTGCTGTAAAAAAAAACACACAGTGACACATAAGCATTTTACATATACAGTACACACATAAAATACATTAAACATCAGTAATACTGCCTATAATGTGCCCCCATAATTCTATAAATATACAGGAGCTTGCTTCAGACAGTCGTCCCGAACATTCTTCATGTGATGCGGCTCTACTAATGATTATACGGTAAGTAGAGAGGCCTCTTTTATAGAGGTCCTGACGTCATTTGTATGTTGGGCCTCTAGAGGCTGCTCTACTTACCGTATAATCATTAGTAGAGCCGCATCACATAAAGAATGTTCGGGACGACTGTCTAAAGCAAGCTCTGGAGGAACATCAGCAAGGGAAGAAGACTTCATCCTACAGAAGAAGAAAAGAAATAATGAAAGAAAATTCTACAAGCAAGTATTCCCAAGATAGATGACATCTTACCGGTGAGTATGAATTATTTATTAATATTTCTGCACACACTATCGGGCACTTTAAAAACATTTTACACTGCAGGGTGGCCACCTGTATATTTATAGAATTATGGGGGCACATTATAGGCAGTATTACTGATGTTTAATGTAATTTATGTGTGTACTGTATATGTAAAATGCTTATGTGTCACTGTATGTGTTTTTTTTTACAGCACGCAGCACAGCATGGCTATATGGCTTACCATGCTGACGCTGATAGAACTACAAGGATCAGCAATGCTGACACTTGTAATTCTATCAGCGCAGCAAGGCTAAGCCTTACATCCATGCTGTGCTGTTTTTTTTTTTTTTTTTTTTAACAAATGTTTTTTTTTTTTTTTTCTTAACACATGTAAGCGACGGCGATTTCGGAACGGGAAAATTTTGCCCTTTATAAAGCAACGCTTATTGACAGTGATTTAAAATCGCCCAAGATAAGTGCCCCTTTGTGAATACCGCGATTTTGCCCAAAAAATCGCTGCAAAATCGTGACGATTTCTGTCGATTTGAAATCGACATGAAAAATCGATTTTTGTAAATGAGGCCCATAGAACCAGATCCTCACTTACAGGAACCTGATCCAGACTTCCGCAAAGCAAGCGTTTTTCACACTATACCAGATGTAGACTGAAGATCGTTTTCCATATGTGCAATCTTTCCGGTGGTGGGGCAGGATGGGGTTTAAAGTGAATGTCACTTACGCTAATAGGATGGGGAAGGTATATAAGTAGTTCAGTGAGTGCTTGTTAAACGCCCTCTGTACTATGCAAAACTCTGTGCGGTCCCCATTTTAACTGCTGACTTGCAAAATTCTTAAGGTAGTAGTCAGGTGGTGTATCTCCATCTGTGCTACCTGATTGAAAAGTATTCCTCTCTCCACATACCAATCCATACTACTGCTCCAGTGCCATTTTCCTTTCAAGATCCATTGCTAATAAGATACATGCTAATTAGAACATGAGGTACAGTAATAATATCTTACTACCATTTCAAAAATAGATCAGTTCAGTAGGCTTCTAGATACAAGATCGCATAGAAAACTTTTTGTACAAAACCACAGCCATCAGAAAACCTCTGCCCTAGTAATACACAGAATTTATAATGTCATCAGACTGAAAGTGGATTTTAAAGGAAATATACAATGCAGGGTATTTTTCTTCAATTTTTTTTATTATTGGTTTTCTTGCTTGGCTATAAAAAGCATAAAATGTAAGTATGGTCATTGCACCAGGTCTGACTGGTTGCCTGACATTAGCTCTTAGTCATATATTTTCCAAATAAATGATATCGTGGATGTGAGTGGAAAGCATATAGCATTATTTAGGATAATTATACTGCACTGTACATTCCGAGTGTAGGAGGGTAGATTTATGAACAGTTAGATATGAACAGTTCCGGCTCCAGTAGGACAGAAATAAATAGCAGGATGCCCAGACAAATACTGCTTAAAAAAACAACACTTTAGATCGTGGTCCAGTGGTTCAGTCACATTCTGGAAGTTTTTAAATTTATGACTAACACATGATTCATTGACTGTTATCTTCACATACATCCATTACATTCCTCTTCATGTCATGGGTGCTTGGTGTAATAATTATTTGTTACTGTACTAATATTTAGTAAAAACAAATTCTTATAATTATGATGAAAAATGTGTCGGTAGATAATAGCCCCATGCCCATCTAGGTTGCCCATTGTTATTTTTATTAAACCATATGGACCCAAAACCCATTTGACCAAAATTTTGTTAAAGGTTCAGGTTTAGGATATCTTTATAAACAAATCAAATTGTTCTACTGTCCTCTGCTACCTCAGATGGGAGATTACTCCATTTATCTATTTTCTCACACAATACCTTTAAACCTGCCACCCTCCGGTTTATACCATGTTCTAATACATCTCTTCCTTTAATAAATGCCACCTTCTTGTACCTTTTGAAAGCCGTTGACTTTTTTTTAAGATGCTGTCATATCTCTTCCTTTCTTTGTTCCAAGCTATACATGTTTAGCTCCTCTAGTCATTCCTCGTATGCTTTTTGATGCATACCATGCGCCAATTATGTTTCTCTTCTTCTCTTCTTCATGCAGGACTGGATTCACAGATACGTGTGAAATAAGTATACACGTAATAACTACATATCTCTATGGGTGTATTTATGTGCCTAAGTTGCTTAGGTACATGCGTACATTACGAACCGTGCCCTCAAAAGGCCATTTAAATGCCCCCCCACACACACACTTCCACGTAACCATACGTATGGAAGAAAACCACGCCCCTCCGTACGTATGTCACAACGTACGATTTTGAAATCCGCGCCTAAAAAAAGTTACTATGCATGCGCAGTTACTCCAATCCTAAAAATACACACAGAAAACGTAACAAAATCCTATTTGTGAATCCAGCCCGCAGTCTGTAATGTATTTATGATCTTCTGGAGTAATGGCCTCCAGAACAGTATACCAGGTAGACCCATACAAAAGACCTATAGAGTGGCATTAGTACTTCTTCTACTAAATTTTCTCCCTATGGAATCAAGCATCTCAGCTGCCTTTCTAATTCTTTTGTTACATGACTTAGCTACTTCAAGTCACAAGAAATGGTGATTAATAGATCACAACTGTTTTCTCCTCAGTTGTTTGTAATGTAGTGCTGTTACCACTATGGGGTCTATTTACAAAGATCATTTTAATGTGATAGGGCCAGTTTTCACTTCAAAACTGGCCCTATCACATTAAAATGAAGGGGGGCATATTACACAATGCCGGAGCAGAGATTTACACTCCGCTCCCAGCGTCAGACTAACGCCAGCCTGAGCTGTGGTAAGTATTCTGGCGATGTCCCAATATACCCCTCTTTTTCCTCCCCCTAATAGCTGTTATTAGGGCGAGGAAAAGGGGGGTATGTATGGGGAGACCGCCGGAATACATAGAAATAATTCCAGAGTAAAAAAAAAAAAAAGTTTTATAAGTTAAAAAAAAACCAATCAAATCAATAAAAAAAACATAGAAAATATAAATCAATTTTTAAACTCACCTGTCCGGGCGCCCCGTCGGGCTGCAGCTGTCAGGTCCTGGCATGAATACACAAGTGCCAAAAGAGAATCTCTGCGCATGTGCAGTACTTTATTCATGCGATGCATGAATAAAGTACTGCACATGCGCAGAGATTCTCTTTTGACCTCACAAGAGAGGTGAGTATTTGTAAATAATGTAAACGAAGCTACCAGGCTCGCTGAGATGATAAGCGAGGGAACGAGTCAGGTAAGTAAAATAGAGCCCTATATTGGCCATTTGTGTATTTGAGTTCCAAGTGCATGATTTTACATTCCTTTTTTTTCTGCAATCAAGATAATAACCATGGGGCAGCACGGTGGCTCAGGGAGTAGCACTTATGTCTCACAGCTCTTAAGTCATGAGTTTAATTCCCAGACTAGGCCTTATCTGTGTGGAGTTTGTATGTTCTACCCGCTTCTATGTTTCCTCAGGGTACTCTGGTCTCCTCCCACATGCCAAAAACATACCGGTCGGTTAATTGACTGCTGACCTAATTAACCTTAGTGTGTGTTAGGGACCGTAGTATTTAACTCCAATAGGGGCAGGGACTGATGGGAATGTCTCATTTTCTCTGTAAAGCGCTGCAGACAATTTGTGGTACTATATACCTAAGCTTTAATAATAATAATAATAATAATAATAATATTCATGCCACTCTCTTTGGGGTATTACAAAAGTCGCTTCTTTGCTGCGATCTCAAATAGATCTTTCTCACAGCGATTTTACCGCGATATTTTAGTAAAAATTGTGGTATTTGCTAACCGTCAATTTTCACCTGCGATTTTCAAGTGCCGTCAATTTGCATTGATTTTTCAAGGGGTAAATCGCTGTCCTTTTCAATAGACCTTATATACTTTCTTAGATTTACTAAACAGCGTATTCAAAAAACCAACACTTTTGGGCATTTTTTTCTTGCAGTTTCCTCCAAATTTACTAAGGGTTAACCAAAATGACAATTTTCTTAGGACCTCATTTATTAAGGGCGATTTGGGCTAAATCGCCTCAAATCGCGTGATTTAAGCTTAAAAAAATCGCAGATCAGTATTCATTAAGCTCAAAATCGCATGATTTGAGTGTGATAAAAAATCACTATGGCAAACATCGCTGGACAGAAATCATCCAGATGTTTGCCATGTAAAAGATAGAAAAAAAAAATCACCCTATTCACTAAAGGAGATTTGAACAAATCGCCTTCAGTGTGAATTGAAATCACCCCCAAAAAAAATTGCAGCCAGAGAGGTGCGATTTGCGGGTGATTGCCATACCTGACCAGCAAAAACATGTCAATAGACTTGACATGTGTTTTTGTGTGTGAAAAATCTAAGTGCTGCATGGCTGAAAGCCTTAGCCATGCTGTGCTGATAGAACTACAAGGACCAGCATTGCTTAGCCTTGTAATAATATCAGCGGCAGCATGGTTAGGCTTCTAACCATGCATGGCTGCGTGTAGTGTGTGTTAAAAAAAATGCATTCATAAATAATAAACATGCATTAACCCCTTACACTATGTATGCATGTAAAAAATAAATATTCCCTAACTAACAATGTTCCCTACTGTGTGCACTTACCTCCAGTGGTCATCTCTCCTATTCTAAGTGTAATGTGTGCAGTGTGTCTTGTGTAAAATAATAAAAGTTTGTGGCACTCATCGTTTGCTGACATCTCTCTGGGGAAGCGGTGCTGAATGTGCAGAATTTTCTTCTCTGGATTGCAGTCTGTGTTCCGCTTAATTGTAGTATCTGGTCCGGTTCTCAGGGGTTCTTCTCCAGTTGCCATGTAGAGGAGACCTCCTTCTCTGCTGTGATGCTGCTCCTAATGACCATTTGGTTGCTAGGGGGCAGTGTTGTATATAAGAGAGATGACGTCAGAAACAGTAGAGGACCAATGTAACTGACATAGCAGCAGAGGAGGTCTCCTCTATGTGGCAACTGGAGAAGATCCCCTGAGAACCGGACCAGATTAAAAGCCTAACCATGCTGCTGCTGATATTATTACAAGGCTAAGCAATGCTGAGCCTTGTAGTTCTATCAGTAAAGCATGGCTAAGGCTTTCCGCCATGCAGCACTTAGTTTTTTTTCAAACTCATGCAACTTGCTGCGATTTCTTAAAGGGCTAATCGCGGTGGTTTTCTATTGAAAATCACCGCGATTTAGACCTTTACAAATCGCACAACATTGCCTGAGAAAAATCGCGGCCAAATCGATTCTTAATGAATCGGGTGATTTAAAAAAAAAATCGTGGCTATATAGCCGCGAAGTGCTGCGATTTAAAATCACAGCAAAAAAATCGCCCTTAATGAATGAGGCCCCTAAACCGCCATCTCCTTAACCGCAAGAGCTACAAAGCGGCTGGAAACCCACCATCAAAACGGACGAAAAAAGAGGTTGTTTTCAGTGACGATTTTGATAAAATCATTACTCAACTGTTTAAAACCCTCCAACTCATAAAAAAATAACTACACTAATAACACACACACCCACACCACACTAATTACAGACTATGGGCCTGATCCAGGGCTACGGCCGCCGTGCGTCACTATGGAAACGCCCGATCGTAGGGAGGGTAATGAGGCTGTAAGGGCGGCGTTAACGTACTAACGCCGCCATCCCAGCGTATCAACTCTCCCTTACGCTGGCTGAAGTTAGGGTAGCCTTCAGCCGGCGTAAGGGAGAGTTAATACGCTCCTACAAGGGGGAGTGTCGGGCCAGAGCAGCGATGTTACGCTGAGCGCTACAGCGCTCAGTGTAACATCGTAGCTCTGGATCAGGCCCTATGAACTTAAAAATAAATTCCTAAAGTTACTTAAACATAATAAAAGTATAAAAGCGTTATACTACTTCTATTGTAGTACGACAAGTTACAGCAAGCCCAGGCTGCAATTAAATGCTTGTTCATATTAACAGTCGTAGTACTGTGACAGCATAGGAAAATCTAAACTTATAAATAGAGGTAGTGGCTCTCAGATCAGTCATTTGCGGCAGGTGACCTGTGAGGCACTTCTAAAGGTTCGGATTAATAGCTTACATGACTGGACCTTACAGATGAATATACAGCTGGTTAGTATGAAAGGGTTTTTTATTATTATTTATTTCTCTATGTAATTATAGCGGGCTGGCAATTATATTTTATGGGGGTACTACAGGCCACAGCGGGCCAGGGTGTTAGGCCATGCTGGCACTTGGAGTGCTACAAGCGCCAACATGTCAACAAGCTCAAATGTTTAATGGCAGCACGGGTTAACCGCCAGCTTTTCCATCAAAAATGCCTAAAATGCATTTTATGCGCAATGGCTACAGAAATAGATGGGAATAAGTGCACTTTGCACTGATTCCCTTCTTATAGCCTTATTTAGGTCTGAACTGACCTCCACAAAAGGGGCAGGTAGATTTCACTATGGAGAAGGGAGGAAGTATCTAAATTGTACTGTGACGGCGTGCTGAGTGCCTCAGATTTCTTAGTTGTTCTTAGTTTCCATGATAACTTTGCAGAAGTCCCAACATAGGGATCTGTTTTTGGATTTCCTTGCAAGTGAGGGGAGTGGCCTCCCTTCACCTCCATGTAAGTCTGGATACAGCAGG
>WWET01000077.1:561268-573803 GCA_011038615.1 Limnodynastes dumerilii | reverse complement strand
GAGCTAATTTAGAATGACAAGCTTGAAATAAGTTTTTAGAAAAAAAAATAAAATATATATATATATATTTTTTTTTTATTTTTTTATTTATTTTTTTTTTTTTAAAGTACTGCAACTCACCAGAACAATGGATGTCAGTTGCAATGACACAGGACCTAATTCACACTTAAGAACCTGCAGCTTTTTAGGTGCATATATTTAAGAAGGGATAAACTGCACATGTATAGTAACCTAATATGTGCAATTTACGTAGGACTTAAGAACAGGACAACTCTGAATCAGCATTGCGTACCTATTTTATCTAGGTTCCTAGTGATTTAAGAATGTAGAGGCGCATCAGGAAAACTAAAGAACAAAGATAAAAAGATTGGCTATAAGGAGGCATTTAAATAAGAAAATCTGGGCACGATTAGGCAGAAACGTTCTTAATTAGTCGCCCTATGCACACAACTAAGAACCTAAAGATAAGGTAGCCCTATGGCATTCCTAAGTCGGTTAAGAAGCTGAAATGCACCTGTGAATCAGGTGCATTGTGCCATAAGGCTACTTGGTTATGGTAAAAAGCTTTCTAAGAAAATAAAGGGAAAATTTAATCAGAAATTATATTTTACCCAACAGTAGAACTGTGTAGTTTTATTACCCATGCGGAATTTCCAGGTGCCACCAGCAGGTGTCAGCAGTTTCGCAGAGCTTTCCATATCTGTTGTGTCCTCCATTAAATGCATCAATTTCTTCTTTAGTGCCACCTCATCTATTACACATTACTTTTGTCCTTATGGCCTTTGACAGATGTTTGGACTACCAGCAACTCTTGGATTATTGAATTACAATACATATTGTATTCTGGCTTGTATTCTGGAAAATATGCAATATACACTGGATCAGAGCATATATTAGAGGCACGGGGACAGGTAGATTATTGGGGGGGGGGGGGGGGTAGATTTCAGGAGTGATGGCTATTTATTTATTTATTTTGGTTTGAGACAGAAAATCATCAGTTGCAAATCTTACAGTAAGAAACATATGAGAAAATATAACATAAATTACAACTGTTGTTTTTAAGTTTCCTTCAATCGTTAAGCTCTTAATAATATTATAAGCACTATAACACATAGTCATTACAGCTGAAAAAGCAAAGTTTTGTTGATTCAGGATCCTTTGTGCACACAGAAAATATAACTCGGCCCCCTTAAATTTGGCTACAGCAATTTAACCCAAAGCAAACGTAGACTAAGAACAATGAATGAAAAATGAAAAACAAATTTGAAGACCTTAAATTAGCCATATTTAAATGAATTTCGAAATTATTTCAATTATTTTCTAGCAGCTTTACAAAAGTTGCCCATAATAATATGGGTCACTGCAGTGACAGAGAAGATTTGCTTTTGTCTTAGACAAAGAAGTTAATATTGCGTTGAGAACTGAAAACGCAGTTGATTGGACTTTTTCAGAGTGTCCTTGATGTACCTGTACTTGGTGTAGACATATAAACGAATTTTCAGCTGCAATAAAAGAAAACAATGTTGTAGGGCTGAATATAATCTGATACTCATCCATTTCTCATCATCCTCAGTGAGGATTTGCTCGCAGCGGGTCTGAAACCACTAGCTGAGTGAAAATCATTTCCAAAAAGTTTCCTGTGACCTTTCAGGAATCTGTTTTTCAGACCATGCACAGTGCAATTAATGGCTGTGTGTTGCAGTTGTACATTGAGGGGGCTTTGAAAAACAGGGCAGTATTATAAACTGGACAGTTTGGCAAAATAATGGGATACATGTAACACGCAGAAATAAACATTCTTCAGTCATTTTATAAAGTACAAATAAAAAGTATGATGCAAAGTTCTGCCTTGCAATGTTCAGGGATTATATAATAATTGTAAAGATTCCGAGGCCTACAAATGAACTGTAAAATCTGTAAAAAGCTCCATTACTGATCACTGGATATCACAGTAATTGGGGGAAAAAGGTACTTTGCAGTTAGTTTGCCATTGAGGCAACAAAATGATTACAGAGCTCCTCGAAATAATGTTTTGCAGAGAGTAAAACATATTTTGGAAATGCTCCATCCCATCTCATACAATAAATCGTGTTCATTTCCTGGATATTTATAGGCATATTAATTATTATTATTTTTTATATTCTTTTAAATCTACTTTCAAATTCACAATTTGGTTTCTGGTCCATAAACGATGACATGTGCGTGTGAGGTGTGGGTCCCTGGTGGCTGGGAAATCGTTTGCTTTTGCCTTCAAAAGGCAAAGCAACCGATTCCCAGAGCACCGAACACAGTGCTCCAAAAGGTAAGTAAAAAAATCTAACCCCAACTCTAATCCTTACCCTAATCCTCCCGTTTCATGACCCTTTCCCGCAGCCTGACTCTAACCCTCCCTTCCCCACAACCTAATCCAAACTCTAACCCTCACCTTTCATGATCCTAACCTTAACCCTCCCTTCCCCGGAGCCTAACCCTAACCCTCTCCCTAACCCTCTGCCTATTGGAAATAGAGATAGCTGAATAATAACTTTCGGCTGTCTCTACTTTGAAAAGACAGTGTGTGTGTGTATTAATTCACTAGCACTTATCAAAAATTCAAATATGTAATAACTCATAATAACTCATATAAAAAATTCATCATTTAGCTTTGATCCATGTAGAAAGTAGATTTTGTATAAGTGTTCTATATTATCTGTCTTGTCTTTAGTATCATCATTTATGGTCGTATCCAGACTTCCACACTTGATACGTATGCATGGAGGTCTGAAGCTCTGTATGGAAGAGGGGAGTGAACTTCCCCACTCCCCTCTCTTGTATGGAGTTATGGCCACTTCCATACTATGTACAAGGGATATGTGTACCACAGCTTAAAACCACCCTGTTTGTCTGATCTGCATAGCAAAACCTGCCTATGTTGCAGGGTTTTGCCATATGGAAGGCAAGGACTGACCCAACGCACGGATCTCCATGTGGACGGAACAGAGTCTGAATGCACAGATGTTATTTGCAAGGGGACTTACATAAGACGTTTGTGTAAGTTCCCTTGCGTTATTAAAGCTGAATCCGGCCCTTAGTGTAGGAAAATACACCCTTCCTATACTTTGAGTGCTAATTTAAATACCTCATTCAGGTATATGAAGTCATGTTCTTGCAAGTGGATTAAAAATCAGCTGTTTAATTCCATGTAGACTTCATTTTATTATTAAGAGTCCTGATCCAGTCATCTTTAAAAAAAAAACATGCAATATTTTACACCCTCTATAGAAAATATTGAATGTAATATGCAATTCCACGTCACACGGGGCATGATACTGCATGATTCTTAATCGACCAATGGCTGACCAGGGTACCCACGCCATGCATTCAAGAAATAAAAACATTTAAATAGGGGGCATAGCTTTATTAATAAGTTAATGATTGAGACTATGAATTTAAGTGAAGGAAAAGGTGGCGCCGCTAGCAGGTGGGGGGTCAGCTAGGAGGAGGCAACATTGTAACAGAGGGGAGGAACCCCCTGCCCTCAGCACTCCGGAGGCAGGGCCAGATTAACAATGGGGTGGATGGGACTACAGCCCCAGGCCTACATATGAAAATAAGCCCATCAAGAAATCCAAATTATATGATGACCGGTTGTCCAGCTGACTGCGTGGCTTCCAATTGCTGCACTCTTCCTTTGTCTTCCCATGCACCTCAGTCTCCGCTCTTACTGAGCAGAGCTGTAGTGCTATTAATATGTAAAATGGCCAATTGTGGAGCTCTGCTGCAGCAGCTCCTCCCATCAGCCATTGTAGAGCGTAGATATGCCTCTATGCCTTGAGAGCCCTCAGGGAACTAAGTAATGTAAGGATATGCTCCTTGTGCCATACTGGTCACTTTAACACATGGCTGGTCATGCGCAATCCAAGGGACCTTTCAGCTCCAGGCCCATGTTGTCCTTAATCCGTCCCGGTCCAGAGGAAATGGTCAATATAAGCACACAACCCCGTCATAACTGCGCACCCCGGGGGGGAACTGGGGAGGCAAACCTGGAAACTAGCCAGTCGGCATAGCATCCTTACTTCATCTCAGAGGGGTGTGTCTTCCCTGTACCATACCTCATGCACTAGGCTAGCACCAGAAGTTGCTGACCACCCCACCAATACTGCCAAACTATGCCCCAACTGAAACAAATAAACATGTTAGTAAATAACTAAAGGGAAGGGAGGGAAGAAAATTCCAGAAGAAGGATGGACTTCCAGCATGCCAGCAATAATATACCCCCTATAAGACCTAAGACCCTATACCCCCTATGCCAACTTGGACATACTCTCCCTTAAATTTGCCCTTTCTCAAGCTTTGTTTGAATCATAATTGAAAGCAAATGTTTGTTCAGCTGCTGTGTATTAATGTATCTTTGAACCTTTGAGCAATGTTAGAAAAGAACTCTAATACCGTGTTCACACTGCCACCCTGGCAAAAACCCGGGATTTGAGACCTGGGATATTGCCAGCGCACATATCAGCCCAGCTCCTCAGACCCTGTTCAGACTGCTGCTTATACCCGGGATATTCCTGGGTCAGGCACGTTCATATTGAACACTGGTCTGCCCTGGCAGAGTCATCACACTGTGTAAATTGTTTACTGTTGCTCTGGCAACATTTGTTGCCAGGGCAATATTAAACAAATTACGTCAATGAATAATATAGATTATGTGCTACCCGGTTCTCACACTGGCGGCTACCCAGGTCTCACACAGGAATAACCCTGCAGATGTCCCGAGTCTGATTCCTGGGTCATTAGACCCGGGTTGCAGCAGGCACGCCCATTCACACTGAGCCCTGACCTGGGTCGTTAGGGCTTGCCCTGGCAATATCCCAGGTTTTTGGCTCAGTGTGAACGGGGTATTATTGAGTGTTGAAATAAAGGAAGGCTTAATCCCGACTCTGGAAAAATGGAGCAAAAGTAATAATTTCTTATTTCTATTCAGTTATTATTTTCTCTTTTAGTAAACACAGTTTTTGTTCCACTGCTGCTTTTGCTACATGTCAAATGCTGCTAAGCATCTTATCAGGGCCCTTATTACACTGGGTGACATATGAAGTAATGGACCCTTAATAATGCATTGTCTTCCTTGATGGGGATCTGATGTAATGTCTCCTTGTTACATTTTCTTTCAAAGCAATACAGCATGCTTAGAAAAATGTCTTATAACCAGGTTTGGACCAGCAGCAGGAAAACTTCTAAGCCCTCTATGAGGGATCATTTGATTGTTAAAGCAAAGCTTACAGACAGTAAGAGAATTTGATAAATAATGTATTTTCTTTTTCTTGCAGAAGCTCTGGAGGGAGAGGCGCAATCAGATCAGCCGTGGAAAGCTTACATAGCAAATCTAATAGGTTTGTAAATGGGATTTTTTTTCTGTTCATTTGTTTTGGCTGTGAGGCTGCTATTAATCTGCTGTGGCTCTAATTTGTG
Organism: Limnodynastes dumerilii; assembly: GCA_011038615.1. Taxonomy (NCBI): domain Eukaryota; kingdom Metazoa; phylum Chordata; class Amphibia; order Anura; family Limnodynastidae; genus Limnodynastes; species Limnodynastes dumerilii. The sequence continues at coordinate 568,352 of WWET01000077.1, read as the reverse complement.
ATGTTTGCCTCAGTAGGAATAGTTATCACTCCGTCCAATCCTCTACACGTCTGAACTCTTCCTTGCAACTTTATTACAAATGGCATCAAAGAGTTCTGAAACATTTAATCAAGAGGCATAAATGGCAACGGATTGTGGGCCTGATCTTGAGCTGCGTTTCTGTCAGCACATGCTCAGTACGGTAGCGAGCACAGAAATATGGCCGCACTGCCGCCCATACGCCTGTGTCCGTTTCCAACTGCTCTGCAAGAACGGAACTAGACATTCCACTATAAGAAAAGAAAGTGTTTTTCTAATTTAAATAGTCACAGCAGCAGGAAAAAGTGCCTGTGCTTCTGTCATAAGCTTACACTATCTCAGGTGATGTGTAAGTAATATGCACAGGTCATTTTCAATGTGAAAATGAATCTTGTGCTTTAAAAACTTTTTTTATTTAAATTAATAAAGCTTTAAATATGTTTTATTTAGTTATTTATTTATTTTTATTTTGAAAACATTTTTTTTCCATTAATACCCTCTGAAAACAGTATTTACATGGGTTATTAAATGATGTCAATGGAAGCATTTAGAAGCCCATTTAAAAGTGGCAGAGGCTTGTTGCCGTACAGTCCGCTGCTTCTGCTAATACAGTTACGACTGCGCGGAGAGGTGTGCTCAATTTCCCTAAGTCCTATTCAGAGTTGCATGTTTCTGCGGAACCACGAAAGTATGATAAGATGTATAGCGCATCCACAATGCTATTACTCTGGATCGGGTCCAGTGTTATGTTTTCACTTTCAATATATGTTTATCCATTTTTTTTTATATAAACATTCAAATAAACAAATAGATCCTTATGTGATGTTATCATTTTTATACAAAGTAACTTCTGTGTTTTTAAAATGATTAATGGTATAAAGCTTGTGGAAAAAATCTATTGTACTAATTAAATAAGATATCAGTGCAAGCACAGTTGTTAAGTACCTCTATTGATACGAATTTAAATAAAAGTCCTCGTTTCAGAATCATTTCCTGATCAGTGATTTTATGCCACTACAACTTTGAACTGCACCCTGTGTTATTTTTAAGCATTGATCGGATTTCTGTTCACATTAATGGAGTGCCAAAGAGCTTATCTGAAATTTCAAAAGCACTGCAAAAGCGTCCCATGTGTGTGACTTGAAGTGCTTTGAGCACTTTAAAGTTGCCTTTTAAATAACCCCTTCAAAATGAATCTATACCCAGTTCATGTTGAAATACGGTTCCATAATTATTTTACATTACCCTATTTTGAAAGTAAGAGCAAGTGTGGGATTGATTTTATGACCTGAACAAGGTTCGGGTCACAGAAAAGACTTGCTTTTTTATTAAAAAAATTAAATAAAATACAATTTTGGGAACACTGTCGAACCTTTTAAAAGTTGTTTCAAAAAGTTGTAATATAACTCTTATAACCAGATTTTGGAATAAAATGTATCTACATTACAACGGTATTGACTGAAAGCAAATTAATGTCATTTTATAACAAATGAAATCGATTATACATGAACCAGTGATTACAAATATAGATATCCTTACTTTTCATTATCGCTAGCTGAATTGTTACAAATTGCAATACTGTGTCAGTAAAATATTTGTATTACATTGACAGTTTTTAGCTACAAGTTGTTGCTTTAAATTAAAAAATTAATTACCTTAATTTTATAATTTCTGCGACCTAACTTTTTGCGGCTCCCTTTGTTTAAAAAAAAAAGCCTTAACACAGTACTGTATTTAAATAGCATTGGGCCAGATCCAGACCTAGGCACGACAAAACTTTGTTACATACACCAGCCGTTACACAAAAAACTCCTAATTTACGCCTGTCGTGTCGACATTTAAATTAGGGGTCAGGGCGGGGAAAGCCCAGTTACAACTAGGTTACGGCCGCAGACCTAGTCGTACGATTTAAGGTAGGAATATGGACACGTAAGTGTCCAGATTTACTACCGAGGGCGTGGAGTGCAGGGGGCGTGCACTCCCCGTTACGCGAATGTACTTACAGACCCACGCATGCACGTAATGCATGTGTGGGTCTGGATCAGGCCCATTGTTCTATACTAAATGAATCTCTAGATGATGCTAACAGGACTTGTGAAATGTTAGCTTTATTTGGGGTTACATTACAGGTAAAACTGAAGACAAGTAAGTGAGACCATATGGACAGACACATGTTTCCAGACCTGCTGTGTATGCAGAGGGTTATTAGCAGCGGTGGGCCAGGTCATTTGTCTGTGTTTGTATAACTTGCAGAAATCTCCTATGGGACCCAGATCTTTTTGAAAGTGGGTCCCATGCTGGCTATAGCATAAAATATGTACTATACTATAGTGTTGGAAGATGACATGCTATAGTAACTATATTGTATATTGTAAAAAGGAGGAACAGGGAAAATACATGGATAAATTACCAAATGCATACGTGTGAGAAAAATATGCAAATTGGTTAGGATAAGGTTTTAAGGTGCTCACCTATAATTAACAATGAGCCAGTTGCAAAGATAAAATATCAATATTTATTCAAATTATTTAAAAGCCAGGGGAAAATATCATGAAAAATACACATCTCTCATATTAACATTGTCCGATATCTAAGACATTCAGATAGTACAAGCGGCAGTGACAATTGTCAGTAGTGCATAGAGGAAACGGCTTTCTTAACTTCAGGTCCGGAGGCTTTCCCTGACAGTTCTAGCGTCTTCACGGGCGTAAGATTTAAGGTAGGAATATGGACACGTAAGTGTCCAGATTTACTACCGAGGGCGTGGAGTGCAGGGGGCGTGGAGTGCAGGGGGCGTGCACTTCAGGTCCGGAGGCTTTCCCTGACAGTTCTAGCGTCTTCACGGGCGCACTTCACCCTGCCGGGCCGTATCTCTCCCTCCCTTACCTCAATATAGCAACAAGCCGCTTTCTTCCTCTTTAGTATTTACCGCGTGTTTAGTAGTTTTAAAGTCCGGTCCTCTGATGCACATCAGTGGGAACCACGATTATCACCAACGCGCGTTTCACCTGTCATTAGGCGTTTTCAAAGTGCATGAGGAACCGAATCAGCCCCTTGGAGACTCAGGACCAGGGCTGGCCCTACCTATAGGCGGTATAGGCGAGTCGCCTATAGCGGCATCTTGTCAGTGGGGGCACCCCAGGGCAGAAAAGGAAATGCAACACATGTATAGCAGCTTCTCCCTCTTGTAAAGTGTGGATCTTCAGTCAGATGATTGCACATTGCCCATTGCCACCATTGTACCTGCACTGTGACCCTCTAATAATAGAATTGATTTTCTGCCAGAGGGCACCAACCAAATCTTGCCTAGAGCACCAAATTGGCTAGGGCCGGCCCTGCTCAGGACTGGCATATTCTGTACCTAATGGGATGGGTCATGTTGAAGGGTCTGCCAGAGCTAGAGCTATCACACAAATGGATTTGCCTACATTGTATAATATGACTGTAATAATATTGATGTTAGTAGCTCTGTGAGACACAAATGTTACATTATGCTATTTTGCTGTCTATAAAGATCTATAAATCACATTGCTTTGGTATTAATGAATAGAAGGTTTTTATCCCTACTCTTTTTTTTTGTTTAATTACATTTATATATACTGTACATTTACTGTGAGCAAGTGAGCATTAACTGCTGAGAAACAGATTGATATTTTTATTATTATTTTTCTAAATAATAATAATAATAATAATAATAATAATTTAGAATCCATTATGATTTTCAATTGATTTACCAAAATAGATTAATCAGCTAAACTGCTGCTGATCTGATCATCAATGATTAAAACACATGGGAACATCTGACCTGGAGCTTTCAACTATATATTATAATTGCTGAATGGAAGATCAGATTAACATCACAGTAATTTGCAGCACCTTGTGTGTAGCATGGCAGTGGACAGCACAAATGAATTTATCAATGAAAATGACTGAATAGGAGCAGAACTTTGCACAGATGATAGGAGACTCCCGGAATTTGGGCAGTTCTCTTGGGAGAGCCAGCAAACCTCCCGCATGCCCGACACCCAAGCAATCACTGTGTAAATCGCGTCATTAAGCCCTGCCCCATCACTGTAATCTATGGCTTCCTTCCGGGAGAACCAGGAGGGAAGCCATAGATTATAGCGAGGTGGTGGGCATTCAATAGTCGGCAACCCGTTTTATATTAATCATGATAGTATAGAAACAAGGCATTGACTCTCTTACAAAAGTCAGTTTTGTATGTAAAACTCTTTATAACATTGCACAGTATACACCTAAAAAGTGCTTCACTCTCAAAGTGCAAAATGAAATATTGTTTCTGCAAAATGTGGGGGCTGATCCAGAGCTGCAGTTACATCTTTTTTAGGTGCAAGTGTAAAGTTAAGCAATGCTATATTGAGCTGCAAGGGGAGGCAAGATTAAACTGTAAAAACAGAATTAGAATTGAGAGGTAAAGTTTCTTAGCTCAACTCTAATCTATAGATTAGACAAGCATCTATGCACTATGGACCGGATTCAGAGGAATGAGTTATTTGTGCCTGTATCCGAACGTAACTCCTCTGACCTGCCCCGCAACCCACGCCGTTTTAAGGAACCTATGGCATTTAAGCGTGCCATAGGGCTTCATTAACTACCCATTCATATTTTCCTTCTTAAGAAGGAAAATAGGTACAGAGATCCCTTCCCCACGCCCTACCATGGCTGCCATCGGGGGGGGGGGACCGCCGGGACTAATGTCCCGGGCTCGGACCTGATGGGGGCTCGCCGATACTTACCTAGCTCTGTAGTAGCAGGTATCCTACCGCAGATACTTGCAGCTCAGAGCTATTCAGTAGCCGGCCAATGTGCAGGGAAGTTCTTTCCTGTGCACCGGCCCGCTGAGAAAGCATGTCATAATGCTCCCTACCGGCTAATTTAAATCCCTCCCCTCACCCACTCTTCTTAAAAAAGGACAAAGGCCGCTGTGGCACGCATCTTCCTTCTTATATTTCTTTAAAGACCACACTTACTCAATTTACTTACCTAAATGGTACATAGATTGCATAAATGACCTACAGTACTATGCATGCCTAGTAGGTCATTACCTAAAGGACTGTGCTTAAGTATGAATCTGGTCCTATGTGACAATTAAAACAATTAGCCCCTTACATGTAAAATGGTTAATCCGAGCTGTACACTTGCACCTGTTTTGCCCTTACTCTCAGATTCCAGGATCAGCCCCGTAGAGTATTATTACAATTGTGTTGTGCTTCAGGAGAAATGTCTCCTCCAGCTGAAGCCTATTCTTCCCTGTAGAGATAAGGAGGCTGAAACAGAGCTGCACTTATATCTTTTCTTAACCATGTTGCAATGTGAGGGGTACTAATACATTGTAATTATTTAGCATGCAGGGAAAATACTGAGCTTTTGCACATAGAACTCAAATACTGTGACCTAATTTTATCTTTAATCTATAAATAAAAATATAGCAAGGAAACTGCAACTCTCTACTATAATTAGGTTCTTACAATTTAAATTTGCATTCCTCAGCAGTTCAACGTGGTTTGACTCCCTTGCACCTGTTTTACCCTTACTCCTAAACTCTGGATCAGCTGCTAGGCTGCACATGCAAAAATCAATGCATATGGACTATGTAAGGGTGCATTTGCACTACAGAGTGCTTAAATACTGACTTCCAATACCTGCTGTATTTAAAGATACTGTTCACGGCTACTTATTCCTAATTGATTTGTTGCATAGAATAGAATTAAGAAGACCTGGCGTAAATTTCATCAAGATCTAACCATGGTTGTCTCTGGGGTACCAAGCTGTACGTAACCTGTAATTAGAATCTCTCTACAATTTATGGTACATTCGTTTTAAAGAATATTGCAATTCTTTGCTGTCTGTATACTGTTAATTTTTTTGTTTTTTTCTAAAATTCATTAATTTAATCGATTAGACTGCTAATTTCTTTGTCCATTGAAGGAAAAACAATTGTTTAGGTAAATACAGTATCACTGTATTAAGGAATACCTTTGTAATGGTGGAAATGATCTGCAATTGACAACCTGTGACACTCCAGATTGCTGTGAAACTACAAGTCCCATAATTCCCTGACAGCTAGCTGCTGTTGCGCTGTTGGTACAGGTTTGCATTTCATGACACCATGAGTTCTACAGGTAGACTATGGGCCGGATTCAGAGCTGCGCTTCCGTCTCACAACGTGTGCGAGCACAGAAAGACGAGCACAAGTCTGCCAATCCGTCTATGTCCACATCCACCTCTACTGCGCCAGTGGAACGGGGAGTTCCACAATATTTAAATGAGAAAAACATATAGTATATGAAGTGGCCACCAATTCCCAAGCACTGTCCGTTGCATATACTACTGTATATGTTGAAAGCTGCAGAGGCTTGTCATAAAATAAAATGAAAGGGTATATTAGGGGTCTAGAGATGATGCAGACTATATGTTGGTTATATCAGGGAAATCAGGATATAATGTGCTATCTTAATTTACCCCACGTATTATAGTATATACCATTCCCTTACCCTTAATATACCACACTTGTACAGTACTTTCTCATATGAACTTTAAAAAGTCCATTATATATGGTGTAAATTAGGGTTATGTATTAGAAAAACGATATAAATTACATGTGGGGTATATAAGGGTTATGAGATGGCACATAGTATAATATATATGGGATATATTACGGATCTGAAAATGGCATCCTATATACTGTATCTAATGTGCCATTCTTAAACCCTAATATGCCCTACATATATTCTAATATATCCCATATTAGACCCCCCCTAATATACACCACAAACACTTTATCTGCTGTGCCATCTCCAGCCTCCTAATATATCTCACATGTAATACCTGGGTAGGATTAGGAACCTAGATTCGCATCCTGCCCCCCACATGCTTTCCATACGTGCGGGAGTCTGCCAGTCCAGACAGAAGAGCGGAGTGGGCTCCCATTGCCAATCCCCTCTCTCGTGCTGAGATTGTGTGACTTATGCTACACATGAACATATCAATGGTCCATCCAACCGCTGATCCACTTGTAAGCAGGGCCGCCAAGAGAAACTCTGGG
>WWET01000077.1:528397-550978 GCA_011038615.1 Limnodynastes dumerilii | reverse complement strand
GTGTGATTTTTAGCTTAGTGAATACACTTTGGCGATTTTTAAGCTAAAAATCACACGATTTTAGCCCATTTAGCCCAAATCGAGCTTAGTGAATTTTGCCCTTTATGTGAGATTAGAGTTACAATATTAGATTCTTGATTATGATGGTGTGATTTGCTGGTGTATTGTGTTTTAGATAAATAAATGGTACAATATTCTACAAGTGCTTGTGCATACATATTATATTACAATTTTTAAATATTTTTTGGAGGTTTAAAATGGAGATACCTTATTGACTCTAGCACATCACTTAAACAATTTTATTTTTATCTTTAAAATGCTGCCTGAAGCTTAAATGTTTGCACGCGCTCCCTGCACGCCAACGTCTCTCCTAGATCTCACCTTCAATTTTGTATCAGGTCATACGTTGATTTAACTTGCCTGCATGAGACTGGAAGCTCTCATGTGTTCTTCATAAACAATTTCTTTTATCTCCAAATATAAAAGAAAACCAATGGTGTGTAGAACCCTAACGCGTTTCTCTGCAATTCAGTAGTTTCATCAGAGGGAAATGACAACACCTATTATTTATTGTGGACACACTGGGGCATGGGGCTGGTCGAGCACAGTGTACAGCCAAACCTGTAATTATATTATATTATAATATAGTTATATGAATGCATTTAAACTTATTTGATTATTTGTGTGGTTAGTTTGTGGCTTTCACTCAATACAATATAGGTGCTTTAATCTTTGCTAGTATCCTTTATGACAACAGCAGGTTAAAGATAGTCATTTGTTTTGTTGTTATTAATGTAACAATTGTGGATACAGGCAGTATTACTGCTATGGAGCCTTAAATGAGGAGGGGTCTTAAAAGGCAAACTCCCCTTCCCCTTATATAGCACATTTACATTCCATCTGAGAACCGAACAGTGGAGGGTAGCGTAGCTTGGCCAGACTCTGCCCCTGTTTATTCAGGTAAAAGATATCTTCTAAGACTGCAAAACAAAGCATGTGGCTGGAGGGTGTAATTGCTTCAATTCTCTTTACTTTATTTGTTCCATTGCCAGCACAGAGAACAACACAGAGAAGACAAATAAAGAAAAGTCGATGAGGCTGAAAAAAAAAATCATGAATGATCTAGTTGTAATAGAGTAATTACAGTTCGATGAAAGGAGAAAATGTGGCAACTACAGACTTAATCTAACACTATTGTAATATTATAGTGGCAGAAAAATTGTAACTAGGAGGTTATATCCCAAAGGAACTGTTTTAAAGCTACAAACAAGCAATGTACAAAAGACAAGTAGACAGCAGGTTACATTCTAGGCATCTGTGTTAGAATGTGGAGGTAATATTACATATAACGTAACATATTCTGTGCAGGTAACAATTTAAGAATATGTATTGACCATACTATGACATTTTCACGAATTGTTGTATTTACCATACCCAGTACTGCTATTTGATTGGCTTCCAGTTTATACTCATCTGATCTCTGCAGACCAATCGCCTTCCATCCTTGCAAGTCACACACCCCAGCCATCCAATGGGAACAAAGAGTGCCCTGTATAAATTGCTTTCACAGTCTCATCTGTGCTAATACAAGTAGATTGTGTTTGTTCCCGGCTCCTGAGTTCTCTTAGTTCCAGCCTGCATTTAGCCGACACTGTTGCAGTACCAGCCTGCAATCAGAAACTCCTTGCATTTCCAGGCAGCACTTGGAAAATACCCTTGCAGCTCCAGCCTGCATTCAGCAAACAGCTTTGCATCTTCAGCTTGCATTTGCAAGACTCCTCCAATTCCATCCTGTTTCAAGCAAACTGCTATCAGTTCAGTCTGCATTCAGCAAAATGCCATTGCAGCTCGGCTTTCTTCTTGCAATTATACTATCCAGCTTACTACCCATTGCAGCTCAGTTTCATCTCTGCAATCATTACTGCTGCACAAATAACATCTAACTTACTACCAGTGGCAGCTCAATTTGCCTCCAGCAATCACCATCATTGCTGAAGAGCATGCCAGCTTACTCTCAACACAGTATGACTTGCTTCAGTATCACTTTCTCTATCCTGTCTGCTGTCGCCTAGCACTTAACTTCATCCTTTGTTTAGTTGCTTTTGCTTGTCTGCTAGCACTGCACTTAAAGATCTTCTGCATGGAGATCCAAACGTCACTCTTCCTATTGTGCCTACATTCCCGATCCTTCCTAGTGGGCCCTCATTTTGTTCCTAGTGTCTGTTCTGCCAGTGAGAAAGTCCTACATTAAGAAAGTCCTACATTAAGACCCCTAGTTTCCAGTATCAACCGACCAGCACCAGTGTCCCCCTGACCAGATACCCAAAATCCAGATTTCCTGACACATTATATAAATGGCTTAGAATTTACCCTGTTCCAATGCTGCATTTACAATTTTCAATCTCAAATTAAATACATTTACATTTACTTACCTACAAAAGCAATCAACGTTACATACCAACACTTGTCGTAAGATATATCCCAACGTGTTCTCTAAGATCTTATAAATCTAATAAATACTCTGATCCACCGTTTTAGGACTTCTCCCGTCCTTCCTTGCCCAATTAAAACTATCCTCTACTCTTCAAACTTTTAAGTGCTCCCTTAAAACACACCTCTTCAGATAAACTTACCAAATTCCTCAAATTACTTCTTAACTCTTATAAGATAAGAGAAGTGCCGTGAATCAGAGTAGATTCTAGGCTGTTGGTGAGGTGCTTGGCGCTCTTGCCTGCTGCCCGTCTCTTCCTTTTAAAGCAGGTTTACCGACCTACTGAAAGGTATTGTGTGCAACAAGGAATGGCATACAAAGTATGTCAAATCACAAAGGGGAGGGTAGGCGCTGGTATATGTTCAAAGTTCTGGGGACTAGTCTGTATGGGATAGAATAATTTATGGTGTGTCTGGTGTCACAGGTAAATACCTGTCTTACAATGGTAATTTTTTCATGTAAGGTGATGAATAAAATATGTAAAATACTGTGGTCTTTTTTGTCTCTTCCTGTCACAAGTCAGGATGTCCAAACTTCTAATCTGCTGTATCACATCTGTTTCCTGTATGGTGTGATACTGCGGAAGATGTGCTAAGCCAAAAAACAAATGTCCTTGCTGTGTCTCTGATATAACATCAAAGAGATGCACAGTGTAGATGGTTAGGATAAATAAATGGGTTGTATCCAGTGGCAATGATAGATGATGTGTCAGAAAAGTCTGGTGTGCTGTAAGTATTTGACACAGTAGCTAATTGTTATGCCAGGGGCTTTGATGAAGAAGATACACTGATGCGGTATGACGTGTGGCTGGGGTAATGTTGAGCGCGGTGCCCTGCTGGGGTGAGAGAAGCTGAAGCAAGCCTGCCGTATCACATGGAAATTCTGAGCGATGTGATACTCGGTGATAGTCAGTCTCTATCTATAGCTACCAGCGTATGTACACAGTGATACAAAAAGATGGGCACTCACGTTTCTGACTTCTATCCCGGTGTTTACGTCGTGGGGTCCAGTGTTGGTTTGCTCTGGGATCCCCGATAATCACCTTGTGTTCCAAAATTCGGCGCCAAGCAAAAAAACCGATGCGGGCCAGTTGTGTCCTTTTAAAAGTTTCCTTGCAGCGGTGCTGCGTCTTGGTTGAGTGTTCTAACCTCCGTGCTTTTTTGATGTTTCCAGGAGGTATAGATGGTGTTTGAAGATGCTGAATGTCCGTTGTTGCTCCGTGAGAATTTTTTGCAGCTCACTGTACTATCTCCTGGGTCGCATATGCATTGTGCACAAAGCGCTCCGTCAAAGAATAGATGGTTTGCAAGCAAAAAGTTTAGGGCAACGGTAGGTAGTTCAGAATAAAGTTCTTGTAGCAGGTAGTACAATAGTATAATAATCCAACGCGTTTCGGCTCAGGAACGAGCCTTTCTCAAGGGTCTAAGGTACTATCTGAAGTCTACCTGTATATAGGTAACCTGGCTCCTCCTCTTTAATTGGGATAGGAGGAGGGGTTTAGCTCTGTGGATTTTTTTGATGAGGTTGAAGCAAAATTTCCGGCTACTGCGGTGGGCTGGTGGAAGAGAGCCAGCAGTGGTGTTTGGGGGTGACATGTACCCCTTATTTGGGTTTACTAAATGTTTGTAATCGGAGATCTGTGCGGATATGGGTATGTCCATAATATCACTTTTCCTAATTGTCTCATTATTATAGAGACGGTGGGGAATGATTTAGGAGCTTGGAGACTACCCTGCAAAAGGACTGGCATTACTGTGATTATCAGTATTAACTGTCAAGTTATAATGTGTATTTGAACCCATGACTTTTTATCCTTGTACACTACCCCTGGATTGGCATTAATCCCATGTTATGCAATGTATTCCTGTAGTTATTGATAACTACCCTTGTATTGTACACCAACTGTATTTTAGGAGTTTGGGTTTAATTTATATTATTCCCCATCTTCAACATCATAGGCTTCAGACCAATGAACGTGTGACATTGGCCAATGTTGTGACATTTTTCTCATTGATATTGCTCTGTTAGCCTCTGTTATAATTCATCTGTGAATTATTTCCTATAGGAACACTTTGTGGTGGGTTTTTGCATTTTTTCATCCAAGGAGTTATGTACTCATAAATAACCACTAATTTAGGTATACCATTTAGGTAGGTTATTAACATTGTCTTAATATTCGCTGGCTAATCTATTTGTTTTTGCCCTTTATTTCTCTTTTTTTATATATTAATAAAAGTTATATTTTAGTATATTATGAGGTGTGCATCCTGAAATGTGGCCCTTTTTTTGTCTAACGAAGTAACACCCTCTTGTGTTACTAGCGTGGACTTATTCTCTCTCTCGTTCATCAAATGTAGTTTATCTCTTTGAGTGTCTATGTGGGAAGCAGTATATGGGACGGACCTCGAGAGCACTCAAAACAAGATGGTCCGAGCATATAAGAAATATCAGAAATGGGATGGAGAATCACTCCATCCCGGCACACTTCAAAACAGACCATCAATGCTCACCCACGGCAATAAAGAACTTCATTGGAATAGAAAAAGTGGATAGCCACTGGAGAAAGCAGGACAGAGAAGAATCCCTTGCAAAAGCAGAAATGCAATGGATATATAAACTAGACACCCTCAATCCTGCAGGGCTCAACACTGAGTTTGAAATCAAGTGGTTCCTGTAAAGAAACTATTTCATGCCACCTTCTCAGATGCATCTTTTCAGACTCAAAACCTCTGACTTAGAGAACTCTAAAAGAGACAACCTATTCAGGTCCACCCTCCATACTTGTGGTCCATATTAGCACACAAGTACCATCCAACCAGTGGCCCTGTGCAACCTTGCTGGCTCATTTCTACCAGCTTTACCCAGCTTTAATCCGCTGGCACAAAATGGGTCCCCCCAACTATGGACATACCCATAATCGCACAGATCTCCTATTCCAAATATAGGTTTTAGATATTAAGCAGACCCTATAAGGGTTGCAAACCACCGCTGGCTTACTCTCACCAGCTCACCGCAGCAGCCGGAAATTTTGCCTTGGTTTATTCAAAAAATCCTCAAAAAATCCTCAGAGCATAAACCCCTCCTCCTATCCCAATTAAAGAGGAGGAGCCAGGTTACCTATATACAGGTAGACTTCAGATAGTACCTTAGACCCTTGAGAAAGGCTCGTTCCTGAGCCGAAACGCATTGGATATTACACTATTGTACTACCTGCTACAGAACCTAACTTTGAACTATCTACTGCTACCCTAATCTTTTGCTTGCAAACCACCAATTCTTTGACGGATCATTTTTTGCACAATGCATATGTGACCCAGAAGATATTACAGTGAGCAGCAAAAATTCATACGGAGCAACAACGGACATTCAGCATCTCTAATACCATCTATCCCTCCTGAAAACATCAAAAAAGCACGGAGGTTAGACCATTCAACCAAGACGCAGCACCGCTGCAAGGAAACTTTTAAAAAGGACATAACTTGCCCGCATCGGTTTTGCTTGGCGCCGAATTTTGAAACACAAGGTGAATATCGGGGATCCCAGAGCAAACCAACACTGGACCCCACGACGTAAACACCGGGATAAAAGTCAGAAACATGAGTGCCCATCTTTTTGTATCACTGTGTACATACGCTGTTTGCTTTAGATAGAGACTGACTATCACCGAGTATCACATCGCTCAGAATTTCCATGTGATACGGCAGGATTGTTTTCAGCTTCTCTCACCCCAGCAGGGCACTGCGCTCAACATTACCCCAGCCACACGTCATACCGCATCAGTGTATCTTCTTCATCAAAGCCCCTGGCATAACAATTAGCTACTGTGTCAAATACTTACAGCACACCAGACTTTTCTGACACATCATCTATCATTGCCACTGGATACAACCCATTTATTTATCCTAACCATCTACACTGTGCATCTCTTTGATGTTATATCAGAGACACAGCAAGGACATTTGTTTTTTGGCTTAGCACATCTTCCGCAGTATCACACCATACAGGAAACAGATGTGATACAGCAGATTAGAAGTTTGGACATCCTGACTTGTGACAGGAAGAGACAAAAAAGACCACAGTATTTTACATATTTTATTCATCACCTTACATGAAAAAATTACCATTGTAAGACAGGTATTTACCTGTGACACCAGACACACCATAAATTATTCTATCCCATACAGACTAGTCCCCAGAACTTTGAACATATACCAGCGCCTACCCTCCCCTTTGTGATTTGACATACTTCTTAACTCTTGTCTACCCTATTTACAATAATTTTACTATCCAATTTCCCCTCTGGTTTACACAAACTTACACATTTTTTCCATATTAAAATGACCCTCAGTTTTGCTGATATAGCTGAGTACATACTGGCTGTTTTTTTTAAATGATAAGATCATTAAAAATGGTTATACTCAGATTTGCACAGTCACAATTTGTCTCACAATGCTGTCATACGCAACACACTCTATTTACAGGCAGATCTGTATATCTCTCTAATAACCCCCTGCTTCAGTCAACGTTTGAAGATGCACACCCACAATCCGGATATAAAGCAGGAAGTGTTAGAAAAATCTCTTGGAGAACCGCTAACATCAAGACATATTTGATCGTGAAAATTAGCCGTTATTAAAAATCCAATCAAGCAATTAGATTCAGTTAGTTTCACCCAATTCCACAGCATCATGGAACAGTACACACTGGTAAGATGTCTGTTTAAACTGTTGTTTATTGTGTGATCTGCACGATAATCATCAGAAAAAAAACACTATTGTATCCAGCTTAACAATATTGGATGACTAAATCATATAGAGCACTGAGCCCTTTTACTATAAACCTGACTGGTCCATTGTGTAATATATAGTTTCCCTTATGTATCAAACCCCAATGTCCTTTGGATTAAAAGTTTGTGAGAAGGGCCCTCTTATCCACCTATTCTATTTGTTACTACCCAGTCTTGTCTTATAATGATTGTATGAAGTTATAATGCTCTACAATATGATGGCACTATATAAGAACCTTTTAATGAATAAAAAAAAAATTTAAACAGAATCCACAAAATGAATACATACATTATCATGGTTCATGCTTATAGTTATTTTAGGTTTAAGAAAAATGTAAGGATCAGATAAATTCTGATATTTTTAGGAATACCTGGTGCACAATATGGTTAATGGCTAATATATTCAGTAAAATCTATTTGTTTTTCCATTTTTTGGAATATATTAAATACAATTTGAACGGAAAACAACAATACAAAAATATATTTTAAAAAAAAATTTATTTGAATAACAAGCACACACAGTAATGCTGTAGCTGGTTTTATCTAAAGATAGCCATTCTTGAACACCACTTATTTATAGATGTTTTGATCCCCTAAAGGCACTATATAATTTCTAATTTACTTTTCAAAGTGAAGGTGAGTGTCTCCTTGCCTGAAGAACATGTATTCTTGTTATGGAGCATAACGCTTCAACCGTCTTTGTGTGTCCACCCATATAATATTTTGTAATTTGGACCCTGATTTACACTTAAGTAAGTGCAGAATCTCTGTGCGTATTTTTAGCAGATAATACTTTGCATGCCCAGAACTCAAAAATACACATAGAAACCATAGCCAACTGATTCACAGACACAGACGACTGACTTAGGACTGATTCACGCATCAACATGGAATGAGTCCTACCAGAGCCGTTACTAGGGGAAGGCGTGCCCCTAGATGACTTAAAGGGTGGCATGTCCTGCAGCCCCCTCCCCCAATGCCGCGGTCATATAAATCGCGTCTCTCACAGGCGCTGGCCGCATCACATTACAGATGCGACTGGCATCATTCAGATAATAGTACTGGTATACAGGGCTCCTACAGGAGCCCTGTAGGACCAAATCATTTGCATTAAATAACGCTATGGTAGCGTTACTCATTGCAATAGGTTTGGTCCTACAGGGCTCCAGTAAGCCTTTATACTGGAACTGGCTGCGCCGCAGAGGAAGGAGCAAGAGGGAGAACAAGGTAAGTAAGTTCACTAATAGGTTTTTAATTTAAGGGGGCATATATACACATATGAGGGGGGACAAAGGGAGGCTAAATATATATGAGAGGGCACAAAAGGAGGCTGTACATATATGAGGGGGCACAAAGAAAGGCTAAATATATATGATGGGGCACAAAGGGAGGCTAGATATATATGAGGGGCCATAAAGGGAGGCTGAAAATATATATAGGAGGGCACAAAGGGAGACTAAATATATATAAGGGGGCACAAAGGGATACTTGGGCACACAGCAATTGACAGAAGTGGATAACTAGGCACATACAAGGGGATAAGGGGATGTAAGTAAAAGGCGGATGCATAGCTTTTTTTTTATTAATAAAAAAAATTGGGGGAGGAGGCACCAGAATTTTTTTTACGCCCTGGGCTCTGCTACATCTAAAAACGGCACTGAGTCCCGCATGCATGGCTAGAGGAGCAAGACTCTTAATGCAAATGAACAGCACACAGGCTACTAATGTACAGTATGGGAGTTGCTCACGAGTTAGGACTGTGCGAGGACTTCACAAGTGTGAGTGCCTTGCAGAAACTAACATACACATGGGAAAGGTTAATATAGTCTTCGAGCACTCTAAAGTTAGTGATCCGTATTGTTTGCTGTGAGCCCATTCAGCATCTCTTACTTAGTTCATCACACACTTGCTGCGTGAATGTAATCAATAGATGTGTGCGTTTAATTGACACAATTAAAGGCTCATCTATTTAATCCTATGCTGCTTTTACATTTTGTTCCAGACTTTAACCTTATAAAGATATGCATTTTTCGTGCAATATGTTTAGGGTTTTTTTTTACATCTTTTAAAAAAAAGTACCATTTAATTTATTGTTGTATACATTTTTGTCTTTGTGTGTATTGTGTCTTTTTTTTAATACTAATTTAATTAGTTTTGTTAACTAAAACATTAACATAATGGGCTTGATCCAGACCTAGTTAAGTGCATGAACTTAGTTACTCCTGGGCTAAACCATGTTGATTTCAGGGGAGTCATATTTAAGCTGCTGCAAACAGTATTAGAGTTGAGAGGTGATGTTTCCTATCCCAAGTCTAAATAACAGTGTGATAGTAAAGCTGGTCAGTATCTGTGTGCAGTAAGCAATTTAAAGATATATCCCTGCATGCAAAGAACTTGACTCCCCCTGAATTCAACATGGTTTAGCCCAGGTGTAACTAAGTCAATGCACTTAACAAGGTCAGCCCAATGTTCAAAATTGTTGTTACACTACATTACATTACAGAGGTAGCTCATTGCTGCAAGCACATCAAGGGTTAACCTGTGGCATTATTATATTAGCAAAAAACAAATCTTAAAATTCATTTAATAGTCAGATAATAGTGTAAAGATATATAAAAAGAAGTTTTGAGTTGTTAATCAGCATTAGCAATGGGACTATATTCACACTTAAGAGTAAAATTGAGAACTTACCTAAATACACACGTGAATAATCCACAATACCGATTCAGAGAAAAGAAAGAACCCAAGTTAACAACTCTCAAGTCAGGAATACAACATAATGACGTAAGTCTATCCTGCGTATAATTAGGTACGTGCGGACTTTATTAGATGTGAATCGGTCATGTAATTGCTTAAATTAAAATTGTTTAATATTCAAACATACATAAATAAACACACTGATTAGGCTCTGGAAAAGTAAAAAAAATGTTTGTTTTTTAAACAGCAAGTACTCTCATTAACATATGTAATCGAAATTAACCATAAAAAATACAACTAGAAATAAAATTAAACATGCCATACATAAACAGATACTGCATATAAAAACAATGATCCACTACATATAGAGTTTGAAAAAAAAGCAAAACAACCAATACAGTTAAATAGAAGTAAATGTAACTGTGTTTGTTAAAAAATGTTTAAAGTTAATTAAAGTTACAAATAAACCTTCTCAAACTATTCACAAATAATGGCACCTTTACAAGGTTAAAGTCTTGCACAAAATGTGAATTCAGCAAGCTTTTATATGTTTAAGTTATAAACACACATCCATTGATTAAAAACACGGAGCAGGTGTGGCATGAAATAAGTAAGGGAAGATGCATGGCCTCACAGCAAACAATACGTCCATGTATGTGAATCAGCGGCCATGGTTTCTAGAGAGCTCTCCGTATGTGGAGTTCTAAGACTCGGGGTGTGGTTAACTTCATTTTTTTATCATCCCTGAATCACTCTCATGGATCTCGTCTGTGTGTATATTTAGGTACGTTTGGAAATTTACGAGGTCCTTGGTAACATGCTTAAAGAATAGGCATTACACTGGCGACAAACAATGGCATCTAATGTAAGACCTGTTCCTACTACCTGCTGTTATCCCCCCCAACTACTGTCACTGATCGTGCTGGCACAAATGTACTTTTCACATATAAACTAAGGGATGCCCCATCATCAAAGGGACATTTTGCAAGTTCTAGAACTAAAAAACACCCACAGTTTGTGAGGGTGTGGGTTGCCGGTACAAACGACCCTTTTTTGAAAGCGCAGTTCCACACCACTGTATGTACAATAGTTTTGGAAATCGATTGCTTCAGCCTCAAGGAGGAGAAGCAATCGATGTTCCCAAGAGCGAAAACCTGCGTGCCTAATGGTAGTATTTTTATACCCTAACCCTTATCCTTACCTTAACTCACCCCTTCCATTACTCTAACCTCCCCGCATCCTGCCCCTAAGACTTCCTTCCCAACAGCCTAATCCTAAGAACCCCCTTGCCCGCAGCCTGACCCTAAGACTCCCTACCTGCTGCCTAACCCTAACCCTCCCATTTCATTACTCTAACTCTAATCCTCCCTTCCCCAGAGCCTAACTCTTAAAATCCCCGGAGAGTGTTACTCACCTCTCCGGTTGGGTATGCGGTGGGTGCGACAGGTCCTGTGGCTTCCAAATATATTGAATTAATAAAGTTTGTAGTTTTTCTTGTATATGTTTAGCTGGGCTTACAGTTTGGTTTATATGCAATAAAAATGCAACTAATTAAAGCCCTGACATTGCAAACACTGCTCCCCACCACCCTACAATGATTCTTTATGGTTTATGGGCCAGATCCAGTCTTCCTGTATTGCTGAACTCGGAGCTCCTCACTTGATCCAGCCTTCCAGGAGAGCAAAGGGATTCCATGACCCCTACCTTAAATTATTTGCCCCATCATCACCTATAATTGATAGTATGGTCCTTAGCACACCCTTACTGTACTGTCTGCATATACTGCCCCTATCTCTTAGCACACAGCTATCCACATCCCATCTAATCCCCCTGCTGTCGGAAATGCCCCAGTGCAGAACTCTAAATCCAGAGGATCCAAATCCATACTGAATGAAACAGCTGCGCATTCGCCTTTTCAGGTGTTTTCCAATCCTGACATTTCAAAAGACCCTTTTGTCTGGATCCAGTCCTGTTTAATTAAACTGAACTATATAATTATTGAACCAATTTTGGACCAATTTGTCTATATTGATCAATGCCATACATCACATAAAAATCAGCTGCTTGACCAGATTATGTATAGCATGAGGTCAACTTTAGACATAATGGCCAGAGGAGATGAAAATAGTCAGCCTTATGCTGTATTCAGCACTAATACTTTTCAATCCATGGTTTTATGAACAGCGGAATGCTCCTCCAAAGTGGATCTGTAATGGTTTCTAAATAAGGCAAAGCTATTATAATATTGTTTTAATGTAAAAGAATTTCAACACTTTATAGCTTCTCTGAAGAACAAATAGCTGAAAGCTGGTAAACTGGAAATAGATATTAGTTGCTATATACAGGACAGTTAGAAGATACCAGACCTGCTGTCTACCATACAACTTGATCCAACAAGACTCCAATACACATGGCAAATTGCGGCATTCATAACATTGTCCAGAGATTTAAAACAGTGTTTGAATTCTGCTTTATTCCTATTTGGTGAGTTTCACTGGCACACAGCAGGGAGCCATTGACATTATGGCTTCAGCGTGCCTTGTTCAGTGACCCCTGCTGTGACACACATTGCTGGAAAAAAAATCAAATTGCCTTTACATCTTTTTTGAGTATTGCACATGCAGCTAACAAACAGTAGTGAAGAATGTTCTGATGGTAATGGGGTATTTCTTTTAAAAATTCCAAGGAGTAGGAATTAAACTATGTTTTAAGAAATACTGTATATAAGTAAATAAAAGGATTTTTTTTTAAAGCAGCAAGGGAAAAGTATTTGCATATATGTCCCCCTCTGCTACCCTTTTACATTATCCCCACCTGGTGGCTCCCCCTCAACCTCTCACTGCGCTCTATCCCCTCCTCCATGATCTGCTAAGCTGTACAGTTTGCCTTGCTGCCTGTGCTTGCTTCACTTTATTGTATTTTTGTGATATATTTATATTTATATTGTATTTTATTATACACTATACTGTCTATTCCCGCCCTGTATGTCTGTACTGTTTTGTATTTTGTACGGTGCTACGGACACCTTGTGGCGCCTTATAAATAATCAATAATAGTAATAATAATATGGTTTCTTTCACCAGTAAAAGAAGGATTGAGGACTGAATAAGCACAAATGAGATTAAACTCCCTGTCTGTGCACATGCATGTATGTACTATTTACTTAACAATTTGAATATTTTAGACTTACTGCTATACTTCCATATTTGTTGATCACGGATAATGGATATACATTACTGATTTGATCAGTTTTGGAATAATTGGAATACTAGAGAACTATTGTTGCTCATGTACTATTTCACAGTTATTCTGCCACCATTTATATATCTTCCAGAGTTAGGCCTCATGTTGCAATTGTGTATGGGATACTTATTTATGGATATTCTGCTACCTTCTCCACATGTGTGAATTTTGTAACTAATAAAGTTTTCAACATTTTTTGCTACTTTCATTTGGTGTGCTGGCTCTTTCCCCATATCCTTGGGAGATGGTTTTGTATAGTTGCTTCAGCCCTGCATGCCTCTCTTTATGATTCTAATATTGAGTGCTTCCAATTGAATGACATAAAATTCTATATACATATAAAGCTATGAAATTCCATAGCCAACGAAAAAACTTGTGGTTTAACATGTCTGATTAAGGTTTCCTACAAGGACGCTAAATCTGAGACCTTTTAAACGTTACCACTCAAACTCCAAAAATCTATGAAATGATGACATTAAGGGGCCAAATTAATTGACCGTGAAGTCTTACGTTATTTTGGTTGCGATGCAAATTCTGCAAATTTTTAGCACAGGTAGATATATGTGTAATTTACTTTGTGACCAACATAACTAGGTTGACGCAGTCAACTGAATTGGCCCCTAATGCTGGAGCTTTAATGAACGTATTCCTTAAGCAATACAGACATGATATACAATCACATCCTGTGGTAAGCTGTAAATTTAGCACTATCATGGAGTGAGATTGATGTCCTTTACAAAATGGTGGAGCTGCTAATTCAGGTTTGTGTGTTTTATTACCAGGGATTATAGACTGCCACATGCAAAGAAGATGTCCTGCTTTGTTCTTTTACAGTTTTTGTCTGTATTCCTTAAGGAAAAATAACATTTACAATTGGGTAATTCTTCATATAGTGTAGTTTGGACTTTATCTAAGGTTTGCAGTCAAGTTGGTAAGAAGTCTATATTTAGAGATCCACAGTAGTATACAGAAAATCCATATTGCCATTTAGCTAAATTCTATAATGGCTCAATCGCAGCCAAACAATAGCAGGAACCAGTTTATCCTTTAAATTCTTTGACTTTTTGAAAACTACCTTCAACTTCCTAATGGCCTTTGGGAGTTGAAGGCAGTTTTCAAAAAGTCGATGAATTTAAAGGATAAATAGGTTCCTAACTTTTCTGGAAAACAGAAAACAGGGAAAACTCGTATTCATCTGAACTGGCTCCTCAAATCCCCCACGGGAACATTAATATGAGGCAGAAATTGTTGTATCAGTTTCCCCTTAATAGCCCGTCAATACACAGATTATAAGTTAAGGAGGTTTTTAAAAATAAACCATTTTGCTAACTGTAATTCCTCCTATGTTATTTATCATTTAGAATGTCAATGTGGCATACAATATGTGGGACAAACCACAAGAAGTATAAATATAAGATTCTTAGCACATAGGAGGGATATTTAAAAGGAATTAGGAAGCATAGTCTTTCAGCACACATTTTAAAATGTCAAAATGGGAAGGTCAAAAATCAAAGATATAATCGAGCAGATGAAAAAAAACAGAAAGGGTGGAATAGATAAACTGCGACACTTTATACGCGAGTGACCCCATAATAGACAGATAGATGACCGGAGAGTTAAGTAGCAATTACTATTAGGGTTAGGGTACGAGAAGGGGAGTCTTAGGGTTAGGCTGCAGGGAGGGGAATCTTAGGGTTAGACTGCAGGTTGGGGGTCTTAGGGTCAGGCTGCGGGGAGGGGAGGGTTAGGGTCAGGCTGTGGGTTAGGGAAGGTTAGGGTAATGTAAGGGGAAGGTTAGGGTTAGGTTAGTGGCTGGTGGCTTACCATATATTTGCAAATTTATGTAACAACTCTCTCTGGCTTGTATTTTAAAGATAGAATGTCAAGGTTAGCTACTGGTTAATTGCAAGAGTGCTGGGGTGACTTTTTTTTGGTATATGTGAGATCTCCTCATACCTTTGTAGCACCTGCTCTAGATTAACTTATAAATTGATTTGTGCAACCACCATTTTGTGTATATATATATATATATTTATTTATTTAAATAGTTTAATATTTTGCACACTGGAATCACCATTGGTGTTCCTTGTTTACATTAATACACCACTGAGTATTCCAGTAGGCAAAAAATAAAAAAAGAAGCAAAGAGTTAAAAACTTACCTGACCAGGCAACGCATCTCTGTGAAAATTTTTAAATCCAGATTTGAACACAATTTAGATGTTCAAGCGTCAAAGAGAGCAACTCTCTAAATGTGAGTTACTACAATATTTGCAAATACCTCGCAGATCATTGTGGGACCTCCCTGGAGGGGTTAGAATGAGTAAATCTTTTGAATGATGCTACCAGAATCGCTGCGAGGAGTAGTGCACCTGGTTCATGGAAGTTTCGTTCAGAATGAAATTGTATGTAAATAGAGCCTAATACCTGGTCCAAGTACATACATATGTGTAACACCCCTTTGTCTGGTTAGGGTGTAGGTATAAATTTTGTTTGGTTTGCAAATTAATTCAATACCTTATACTTCAGGTTACGCAGTGCCTCCACCTTGGTCTTGTTTACAAAGGGTCTTCAATGGGTAGTGTTCTGTTTGTAGCAACACCAGAGGGAGACCAAGAAACCCTCATCCCCCCATTCAACAGAGTGGTGCATCCCTTCTGCCTGCATAAACTCCATAAGGTGGGTGCGGTGGAGTATATAAATAATACAGCACACGTGTGTTTTAGGGATTAGGTGTCATGGTTGCCTACTTTTGCAAATGAATATCAGGGAGATTGTAAGAGCACTATCAAGGTGCTGCACCAAATGGGTGTGTCCTGTAGTGCCAAAGAGGTGTGTCCTGTGAATAGCTCCACCCATAGGTGTATCTAGCACTGCCAGGAAAACTATTTTACAATAAAAATGTCAGTATTTATTGATTATTAAATTGCCAGTGAATACTTTCATTACTATCTTTATAGAAAAGCTAAAAGTGACGCTGCAGCTGATTAACAAGATTCTTTCATTACATCTTGGCTCCATGAAATTGGTCATCTCCATAGACATCAATGGATGAAATTAGAATCAGGGAGATTACCAAACACTTCAGGGAGTCAGGGAGATTACCCAATCTTCAGGGAGTCTCCCTGATATTCAGGGAGAGTTGGCAACTATGTCGCAGGTTGCTCTTTCTCCTATTTTTGTTTTCTCAAATTCGGGCGTGCACAAGGAACTGCTCTATGGTAGATTCCCTTCTTTTACAATTACAACCTCATCAGACAGCCATATTTCTCTCTCACTGCCATTTTCTTTAACTGCTTTTTTTCCTCACCACCGGCTGCAACTGTCAACTGTCTCCTCCCTCTTTTTGTCCAGCGCCTGCCCAAGTTCACTTCCTCTTTGATCAGCCATCACCCAGAGGACTGACTATTATGAGGTGCCATTAACCTTCTTTTTCACACTTTTAATATGAGAATTATAGCTCTATACTTTACCTAGCAAAAACAGAACAACTACACAACTACGCAAAAAAACTGTCACTATCGCATTAAAATAAAGTTTTTAATATTTACAAAATGCCAGAGCGGCGTTTTACTCTCCACTCCCGGCATAAAACTAACGCCAGCTCTGGCTGGCGTTAGGGGTAAGTATCCCAGCAATGTCCCGATATACCCCTCTTTTCCTCCCCCTACTAGCTATTATTAGGGTTGAGGAAAAGGAGGCTATGTATGGGGATACTGCTGGAATACTTTTACAGTAAATAATTCACACAATGTCTAAAAAAAAAAAAAAAATGTTAACTTAATAATTTTTTTTGAATAAAACTACCTTTTTTAAATATATAATAAAAACATTAGCATAATAAAAAGAAGAAAAAGAAAACATAGAAGACAGGACATACCTGTCCATGCAACGCGGCTGACCCCAGGTCCAGCATGAACACATAAAGCGCATGCGCTGTGGTTTTCTTGCAAGGACCTAAAATTTTGACCTAAAAGTGCAGAAATTGAGGCCCTGCACATACGCAGGAGGTGAGTAGTTGTAAATAGTGTGAATGAAGCTGCCAGGCTCGCAGTAAAGATAAGCCAGCCTGATGCAGCTTCGTTCACAGGAAAACAAAGCTGTATATAAATAGACCTGATACTGCATAAGGAAATATATTATGTGAAGTCTGTTGTGTAAAATGTTTATTTTTCAGTTTGCTGAATTTGGCCTTAAACATTTGCAGCATTGCTTCATCCACACCACACAGAGGAATAAATGTAACGCTGATATCAGGAACATATTTATATACTTTGAAATCCACAAAATGTGACAATAAAATGGAACAGGAATACTCCAAGATTCTATCTCCTGCACCCTCTGCAAAACAACTTGTTCCCCATCTATTTATTCTTATCTAAGTTATATTATACATCCAGATGACATCTGGAGCTGTATCATGCATTCAAGCTTATTCTAGCCATTAGAAACCATTGTACTTTTAGGACATTGGAATATGTACGATTGTTTGTGATGTCAACATTTTAATTATATCCTGTGTGTTTGATATTGACATAAGTTGAAAACAAATTACATTTATTGTGAATATTGCAGTTTCTGTAGTTACTTTCATGCCTCAGTAAGTATGTCCTTTTACTACTCCAAAAAGGGCAGCTATACATTCAGTCATGGTACTCTACCCTACATACTGTATATAAAGTATACCATTTCTTCTGTAACAGCATGCTAATGTAAATGTTCTGTGCCCCAGATAGCATGCTGTTCTAAATAACAGTAATGTCAGAAATGTTCTATGCTTAAATGAATCTAACACAGGGGAATGTATGCTTTAGATATATTTTTATATTACCACTTAGCGCGAGCTATAAGCAAACCTGCAGATTTATTTGGCCTATTTATGAGGCCCAAATTCTACTGAAAATGGAAAAGAAATGGCACAGTAACCTTGGGCATAATTCAGCACCCTAACATCTGACAAATCCCCTGGCGTCAGGGGTGTGGTCCCCGTTGCGAACGCCTTATTTTGATAGGGCCGAACTGGCTGGGAAATTAATTGATCTTCGGAGCACCGTGTTCTGAATGGTAAGTATCCCCAACCCATTCCCTAATCCTTATCCTAACCCTCCCCTTCTGTTACCCTAACCCTAACTCTCCCTTTCCCGCAGCCTGACCCTAACCCTCCCCTGATTCGAAACCTGACCCTAATCCTCCCTTCCTCATAGAATGACCCTAACACTCTTTTCCCCACAGCCCTGACTCTAACCCTCCCTTCCTCGCAGCCTGACCCTGACCCTCCCTTCACCACAGCTTGACACTAACCTTACCTTCCTCACAGCCTAAACCTAACCCTCCCTTCCCCAGAGCCTGACCCTAACTGTCCCTTCCCTGCAGCCTGACCCTAACCCTCCCTTCCTCGCAGCCTAAAATTAACCCTCCCCCTAACACTAAAAGTCCCCGGAGAGGTTACTCACCTCTGCTGCGGCGGGGCCGGTGGTGTTTCCAAAAATGAATGGTTGAGAATGCTGATTGCCATACTCAACCATTCAGAAAAAAAATCCTAAAATGTCTGCTATTCAAAATAGAGACAGCCGAAAAAGAACTTTCGGCTGTCTCTACTTCTGAAAGACAGCCATGGTCGCGGGGACTCCCATCAGTCAGGGTTCAATCTAACTAGCAGCAAAGAGCATTGATGGTATTAGAAGCTCTGTCCTGCCATCACACTTAGGTGGACAGCATTGTCCTGCAAATGGAAGGCTAACATAAAAAGAAAAAAGAAATGAAATAAGTATGTTGAATTTTTTAATTATAACCCTTTATTTTACACAGTACAAAAGGGGGAAAAAACACCAAAAACACTAAATAAGTACTAAATACTCTGAACAGAAATAGAGATGTTATATACCAAAAAATATCAAATAAGCATAAAACAAAGGGGCATTTTGCAGACCAAGTTACACTGTTCTCTAGAACTATATTTCACAATATTGCTACTCTGAGTCAGTGAACTGAAAAGGAAAAAAACACATCAAAGTGTTTGATATAGAACAGGAGAAATAATCTCTTTTATACTTGGTGAATATCACGACTCCTGTAACCTTCCCACGTCCCCACAAACCACTGAAGTGGTGCCGAAGTCAGTGTATTTGTGTAGATAAAATGTAGTCCTCAGCACTCATTAAAGAGAAATTGTCATGCTGGTCATGTCAGTGGAATCTGGTGACTACATGTGTGCTAACTAGCGACTGACTGTTATTTAAGGAATAAAAACTAAACCTTGAAAGAATGCTTGAAATGTGCAGCCTTATCCTTTTCTATTTGTCTGCCTAGGTTCTGACATTTCTTTAGCAATGTGTGTCATATTTTCTGACACTGCTATGGATGAGTGAATTTCCTGTTGGCAGCAGACTATTAAAATGATCTTGATTACTGACTTATTGTTACAAGCTTTTGCAAATAATCTTTGAACATGTCACAATAGATACCTAAAAGATCACAAATCAAAATGATTATCAACACAACTTATAATTTGATGAACCAACGGTCAGGGTAAGGACTGATCAAACCTAAGCATTCTGTTGAGGGATACAATTTCATCATGTTTTTTATTAACTTTTTGATATAATAACATTGAGTTTTTATCTACTATAAGGAATACATATTGTTCACTAATTAAAGTTACCAGTCTACTGTTATATGGTCTCTAAGGGGGTTCAGTGATAATACATGGTGTGATGTCATCAGTAAGCTTCATAGCTTCTTGGTTTGCAGCCCACAAAATGGGATTATGGTTGTGTTTGGCGCTGCATGGCTCGTTAATTAATCATTACAGTACAGTTTTTCTATTTAAATAATATATATTATATTAAATGACTACAACCATTTTAAATTAACCTCTTGTCATTCAATCATGAATCAGCCTATATAGCAAGAGCCTCCCAGTGGAAGTACTAGCTGTAGTAGTTTTTTGGCAGTCTCTAGTGATAAAAATAAAGGCTATGAAGTATGAAAAAATGGCTTTTAAAATCCAAACAATAAGTCACAGTTTTAAAGGAAACATCATATGTTGATTAAGGTAATAAGGCCAAACTTACAGAAGCAAGAGGGAATTTGTTAAAAATAAGAAAAATGATGAATATCTCATACAACACCTACAGTGGGAAGGAAAGGCTGGAACCAGGGCCATCACTGGCTGTGTTCCTGCTGCTGCTGCTCATACATGTACTGGGATCTTCTGAGAAAGAGCAAGTGTCCAACATGGAAAGGCAGCCTCCATTCTTACCACCACATGCCCATGGCAATAATATTGGACTGTATGCACACTTAAGTAAGTGTAGAATCTCCATGCGTATTTTTACGATCAGTTAAACTGCACATGCCCAGAACCCAAATATACACATGGAAACCATGAACGACTGATTCACATAAATGGACGCCAGACTTAGGACTGATGCATGCGTCAACACGGGACAAGTCCTGCATGTGTGGCTAGAGGGGAAAGACTCTTAATGTAAATGAGCTGCACATGGGCTACTAATGTACAGTATGGGCGTTCCAGCAGAGTTAGGACTGACTCACAAGTAGGAGCGCCTTGCGTATACTAACATGCACACAGGAAAAGTTAAGGTAGCCCTCGACCACTCGTAAGTTGAAGAATTGTATTGTGTGCTGTGAGGCCATGTGGCTTCTCTTACGTAGTTCAGGCCACACCTGCTGCGTGCTTATAATCAATGGATGTGTGTTTTTAATTAAAACAAATAAAGGCTCGTTTATTTAATCCTATACTTATTTTACATTTTGTGCAAGATTTTAACCTTGTAAATGTGCCAATATTTAGTTTGTGTATGTGAAAGTTTTTTTGAATTTGTATTTACTTAAAATTTTGTGTACAAACACCATTACATTTACTTATATTTAACTGTATTGGTTGTGTGTGTTGTTTTTATTTCTTAAATGCCTATTTTTTCAATGTTTTATAAATATACATACTATATACATCTATCTATCTATCTATCTATCTATCTATCTATCTATCTATCTATCTATCTATCTATCTATCTATCTATCTCATATCTATCTATCTATCTATCTATCTATCTATCTATCTATCTATCTATCTATCTATCTAGCTATTGAGAGAGGATCATTGTATTTCTAAAAATGGTCATACACTAGAGTGATTATCGGCCCGATCTCCAAATTATCGGTGATTTGACAGTGTGTTGGCATTTCAGATAATCGTACAAAATTTCAAACTATTTTTTATGTTCTTTCCACACCACTGTAGGGTGTGTCTATGTAGATGTACACAACGGGCCTGATCCAGAGTTGTGAAATTTTCGCCCGAAGGGCGAATGCGTACGTTCGACCGTGCGAATAAACATACAGGCCCCTAACAGTCCCATTGTAAGGTCCCTGTACCTGCTTACGGCGGCTATACCCTACACTAGGTACTACCGTCGGCCGTCCGAATTTTCGCACATAATACGCAAAGCGTACGGGCTTAGCACGCCCATACTGTACAATTTAAATGGCTACCCCCGCCTCCGTGTAGTAAAACAAGCGCCCAGGCGACCGTCGTACTGAACGCACGCCCCTCGAGCGAACATTTCGCACACAATACGACCGCTATACGCTCATGTCGTCCAGCCGACCGGAAGCTGTCATTCTGGGAATGCGCAGTGCGAATTTTCGTACGAAAATACGCAAAAAACGGTCGTACGCTCGCTCGAAATCGGCCAATTTCGTAGCTCTGGATCAGGCCCAACGTCCTTCCTGTTTATAACACCTGATACGCATTCAGCAGACCTGTACTTGCTATTGTCATCCTATAATTATGGATTAAGAGAACATATTTTTCCACAAATTTACTTTATGGAACCGAACATGGGAACAACATTCAGAGACTTTCGAATTTCACACGATCTTTCTTATCTAGTGCATTAAAGTGCATAAACAGCAAACAGCATAGTGCCCGGGCATGCATACATCAGACAAACCACTCACACAAATAAAGAGACAGACACCGATAGCTTGGGTTTAAACCAGGGAACATGGTAATTTATTTTTACTTGACTAATTATATTGGAGGATTCACCTAACGGGAAACTGACTCAAAGCGAGTCATTATAAAGGCAGTTAGGTGGCACTAGAAGCGGTGGGGTCCAGCAAAATCCCACCTTTAAAGAGGTCAACCACCTTGACCTCGGCGCTACTCTTCTTTGTCTGATCCTCCAGCAGGACACTCGGCCCGTTCCCAAAGGGGCTCGACCGTTCCCAATCTGATACCCCCATCCACTGGCTGTGTTGCTATCAGATCAGACTTCCTTATCTCGCACCAACCACAACAACACACCCAGCGCCACCTTTCTTTTGCTGAGACCTCC
>WWET01000077.1:510920-522380 GCA_011038615.1 Limnodynastes dumerilii | reverse complement strand
GCCAGAACGCTCCACAGGAGTGCCCAGCTGAGACCTCCTGCCCGCTGCCAGCTCCTGCTCCGGAGCGCCCACCGCCGCCATCTGCCGCCGTGCCTCCGTTCCCGCCGCGCTCTGCATGGGGGTGACGTCACGCGGCTTCCGGGAAGGACCGGAAGCCGGCGCACGTGCCCCAATGGCCGCCTCCTCTCTGAAGCGGAGAGGAGCGGCCCTGTTGCGCGCCGGCCGAGACATGGGGAACGGCGACAGCAGCAGTCCGTGCGCAGGAGACAGTAACTGGCCCCTACTACCAGCGCAGCGCCTGTGTACACAGAGGGACCGGGAGAGAAACAAATGGGAGCGGTAAAAAAAAAAGAAAAACAATAAAAGGAGGAGAAAAGAAAGTGAGGAAAAAAGATATAGATATATATAAAAATATATATAAGCAAATGACAGACAGTGATAAAGATATAAAGAATAGACCACCTACAGACAGGAGAAAGACAATGAGAGAAACAAGTAAAGTAATAAATGCAACACTCAGCCTGCTCTCCTGTGAAAATTCCTGCGGCAAGTGTCCCACTCCCCCACACTGAAGCTATTTAATATCATCCCACCCATATCCCAACTCCACCCCCCAACCCATATCCTATCACAGCCCAGACACCCATATTACTTAACCCTTTGCCTCCTGCATGCCTGCCCATGTCACCTGCCTGCTGTGTAATAACCTGCGGTCCTATGGGGCCCTTGGTTCTCATTTTCTAACATCCTAACATGACTCCTGTTATGTTGCTGTCAATCACCCTCTGAACTGCCTTTTATGTAAAACATATACAGATTATTGCATAGTCTGTTGGCGTAAAAGATTTTATGCACACCGAGAAAAGTACAGTACACTTAGAGCAAATGCATACAAGGTGCTTAACCAAACTAAGCAACTCATGTAGTGTTACAAGCAGTCCAGCAGTTGTGACAAGCATCATGGATAGATACCTCTTTCAGTCTTCATTAACACCTTCATCATCATCATCTATGAGGCAGCAGTCCTCATTAGGCAGCAGTCCTCATTAGGCAGCAGTCCTCATTAGGCAGCAGTCCTCATTAGGCAGAAGTCCTGTTTCGATAGTTTGAAGAGAAAGATCACTAATTTTAGCCATAAACCCATAAAGTATTACTACTTCTGCAATCAAACAAGCACTTTAACTTTATAGTGGCCCAAACAAACCAGGCACGTCTTCAACCACAAAAGAACAATTCCATGCTGCTGAAGTGCTTGTTTGTTCACTTATTTGCATGTTCTATTTATTTATGCAACAAGAAAGTAAAACTAGAATGTTATACAACAAGAATCCATCTTGCACTAATTTAACTTTCCAATATATATCTTATTCTCAGATTATGTTAAATTTCTATATTCAATATTCATTCTTTATCAGGCTCTGGTGCCTTTATAGTTACTGTAGATTAGAAAAGCAATTCAAAATTTTTGGCCAGTCCTGTGCCTCTCCCATGGGCATTTGGAAAGTAAAGCTAAACAATTGCTATTTCATTTAAAAAAAAACCTCTTGTGAAGTTACATCCAATTGCTGAGTTTGTACTGTAGCGGTCATTGTTTTAGCCAATCCGTTCCCTGCTGACTTTGCTCAATGTATATGTTATTATTAACAGTCGTGAGGTTAGAAAATTGACTGCAAATGATTGTAAATAATTGTTAATAAGATAAATACTAGTGTTGTAGTAACAAAAAATGCTATATATTACATGATTTATCTTTTGTTTTTTACATTTTTTTTTTATAAAATCCAGATCACAAAATGTAAAAAAAAATCCAACAAAACCTTCAGGGTGGTTATGCAGAACCAAAATGCCTTTATAGCCAAATCCAGCCACAGAGGGTTCTGCACATATCTAGTCAGTTGTAAATCGTGGATAGGTTTGTTGTACATATTAAATCTCTTACATTTTTGCAATCTGAAAATAAAAGTATGCCCGGTAAGTCATATCTAGCTTCCTTGTGATTTTGGTTGGAAGCAAGAAAAAGTGATTTAATCTTTGCAATTATGACCCTAAGACTCCCTTCCCTACAACCTAACCCTAAGTCTCCTCTCCTTGCAACCTAAACCCTATAGCTTCCCTCTTCACAGCCAAACACTAAGGCTCTGGAGAATGCATCCCATTTCTCAGAGATAAATCATCTCTATAAGTCTCAGGGTCTATGGCGGATGGTAAAATAGGGTATACCGCAGTTTGGTTTGACTTAAAATTGATGGCTGAAATATTCTTGAGACAAACATAGCAGTCTGTAAAGGGATCTTTTGGTTCTTTCCAAATCATTAGAACAGCAAATTTCAGCAGTCTGCCACAAGTGATACAAGAAAAGATTTACTAAGCTGCGGGTTTGGAAAAGTGGAGATATTGCCCATTGCAACCAATCAGATTCTAGCTCTCATTTTCCTGTTACATACTAGAGAATGTCAGCTAGAATCTGATTGGTTGCTATGGGCAACATCTCCACTTTTCCAAACCCACAACTTACTAAATCTGGCCCCAGGACTCACTGTTTGTTCATAAGACAAAAGTAACAGTCTGTACAATGGCTTTCCACCAAAATTTGTGGACCAACCCATTTCTCTGACACACATTGAGTATGACAGACAGGGAGGGACCAAAAACAACCTCCCCAAGTGCTCTCTAAATGGCTTACAGACAGTATATATCAGAATTGGATTTTTAAAGAGGGCATAACTTTCAAACTATGGATGACCTAAGACCAATTTTTTTACAATCAGCATAGAAAATACATATAAATTAACACCTGGAGTGCCCTTTGTTTACCAGTGTAGTTGTTTCTTCTTGCTGAATAAGATTACTGCTACTGTGCTTTAAGATAGGCACAGGAGAGTAGGTATAAGTAGCCCAATTTTAAGGTAATGTTTAATCACAATACTGTGCAATCTCTAGCTATCGGAACATTTTGTTGGGAGCCTTTTACATGGTAAATTGTGTGGCCAGTTTTATTATTCCAGAATATTTGATCTTGGCTTATTTAAAATATCTAACGATTTAAGAACATTTATTATTTTTAATAAAGAGGCAGCAGCCTTCGGGTGCTGCTTCTTATAACTATTCAAGTGATCAGTAGTTTGCAGCAGTACTTACTTAGCATGTAAAACAGGAGCTCTGAACAAATGATCCGTCAATGCCTGACATGTTTACTTAACGTCTAGCACAGAGGCACTTAACGGTCACATCGGCCAAGCTAATTAGAAATAGCTTTAGGTCAAAGAAACACAGTGTCAGGTGAGTATGAATCAGGAATGACAGAAATAAGATTGCTGCTTGTCATAATAATAATAATAATAATAATAATAATAATAATACTAGTAATACATTATTGTAAGCCTAGGTGTTAATTATAGCACATGGCACAGTTTATGCTACATTTAATAATATATCCCCATACAAAATATACACCTAAATTTATATATATCACAATAAAGTAGCTTCAACCAGTATACATAAAACATGTGACTACAACATGTCCATTATTTAAAATCAGCTGCGATAGAAATACAAATGCTTGCTAGCCACACATTCCCTAATTCTAGCCTCAAATATACTGTGTATGTAGAAAAGATACGGAGCGCCTCTAATACTAAATCAACCAACAATATAAATGCCACAAATTAAACAAATATAGATAACTTTTAATTTTAAAAAATTACAAATCACGTGAGTAATAAAGGTTGTAATAAAAGCATATAATTCCTTGAATACAAGCTTCCTATTAAAAACAATGTACCGGTAGTTCATGGTAACATCCTAAAACATCATTAAAAATTGTGGAATAGAAACAAACAAATAAATAAATAAATATAAAGGGGCCTAGATAAATAAAAGAGTTAATTTAAATTACAATCACACAAAAAAGGATCGAATCCAAGCTAAAAAAAAAAATATTCACCCTTATTCCATGTATGCTTCCCAAACACAGTCTAGTCCTATGCTCTCTTGCTTGGCTTCCTATACCCAGCAGCCCAATATCTATCAAGTGTGTAATAGCACTGGAAGCTAAGAACTGAAAGATATAAAACATGCCCAGTATTCCTCATCTTTAAAGTGACGAATGAAAAAAAGATCAATGGATGTTATCCTCTATCATATTACAAACACACAAGGATAAATCATACCCAAGCTAAAAATGATTACTCCCCCTTAGACTATGTAGGTATCCAAACCTACACTCTCCTTCTTATCACTCCATACCTACCAGCCCAATATCTTTCCCAGTTGCGATAGCACTAGAGATTAGGGGTAGATCCAGATTTATGTGCTTGATACGTTACATAGCGTAGAGTATTTACGCTAGCGTATCCTCTATGCACTCCCCTAGGAGTATCCCCTTGCATGTACGTACTTTGACTGTATTACGCCTACCGAACCCTACCTTAACTTTACACCGCGTAAGTACTGACGTACGTATAGGCCTCACGTACTTATGAGCCTAAGCACGCCCATAATGTACAATTTAAATGCCTCACCCCGCCTCCGAAGCATAATTACGTGTGTCATATGGCTGGCACGCCCCTTTGTCCGTAGTTACACTGTTGATACGTGACTGGTCCTTAAGCGCTGAGTTACGTGGCGTGACATCTGCCATGCGCATGTGCAGTAAGTACTAATGTGCGATTTTACATTAGCGGATAGCGTAAAATCGCTTGTGTACGTAGGTCTGGATCTGGCCCAAAGAGAGAGTTGAAAGGCATAAGGCATGGTATTCAGTCACACACGAGCCTCCTTTTCTAAATCAAATATGATGTGGACATGTATAAAAGTATAAACACAATTGGGGTTTCTAACACCTAACAATTATATATATTGGATACAGTGTGCAATTATAGGTTCTTATTAGCTGCCTGATCAACAGCTATTAATTCATTTTTATTTTATATATGTTTTTTATGTATATTTTTTTCGTGCAAGTGCTGTAGCCTTTAGCCAATTTAAGTGCAATAATTATAAATTGTGCAGTTTTTTAAATTATAAATTTTAACTGTTGTCTTAATGGCCTATATATACATGTTTTCTATTGAAATACATTACTTTAATTACTACTAGACCCCATGGGCGCTCTGCATTCCTTTTTTGTATCTTTTGTTAATTAAGGGACTTATCCTCCCAGCAAGAGCAGCCATTGAGGTCTGGTAGGGTATACCGTTTAACTGCAAGCGCTTATCACTCCATACCTACCAGCCCAATATCTTTCCCAGTTGCGATAGCACTAGAGATTAAGGGGTAGATCCAGATTTATGTGCTTGATACGTTACATAGTGTAGCGTATTTACGCTAGCGTATCTTCTATGCACTCCCCTAGGAGTATCCCCTTGCATGTATGTACTTTGGCTGTTTTTTTTACGCCTACCGAACCCTACCTTAACTTTACACAGCGTAAGTACTGACGTACGTATAGGCCTCACGTACTTATGAGCCTAAGCACGCCCATAATGTACGATTTAAATGCCTCACCCCGCCTCCGAAGCGTAATTACGGGTGTCATATGGCTGGCACGCCCCTTTGTCCGTAGTTACACTGTTGATACGTGACTGGCCCTTAAGCGCTGAGTTACGTGGCGTAACATCTGCCATGCGCATGTGCAGTAAGTACTAATGTGCGATTTTACATTAGCGGATAGCGTAAAATTGCTCGTGTACGTAGGTCTGGATCTGGCCCATAGAGAGAGTTGAAAGGCATAAAGCATGGGCTCATGTTCAGTCATTTTAAATTAATGACTGGTTAATGATGGTTAATGAAAAGATACCATTAAGTGTTGTTAAGCTCTAGCGTATCCTTGAGGCCATAAATCTATAGGACCGTATTCGCAGTTAAGAAGAAGATAAGAACGAATGGGTTTGCAATTATACGCATGGCAACTCGCTTCACATGCCTTTATTTTTGTTGTTCTTAACTGACTTAAGAAGGCCAAAGAGAGCCTTATGTTCCTGTGTGTATGTCTCTTCTTAAGTTGCTAAAGTACGCACGTACTTAGCAAACCGTGCCCTGTCTGCCCCATTTAAATGCCCACCCCACTTTTCTTAACTTCCTTCTTAACTTTTCCTAGTTTACTTCTTATTCATCTCATTATGAATGCCTTTGTAAATAGCTCTTAATGTATCTCCATTCTTAACACCTACGTAGATTGCGGTATTACGCCTGCGCAGTTTAACCACTCCTTAAAGTACGCACAGAAATAGCAGCAGCTGCTTAACTGTGAATCAGGTCCATACTGTGTTCATGTTGAAAATCCAAAACGCTTCTCCTCTGCACATTTTATTAAAGATTTAAAAATAGTCTAATGCTTCACTGTATTTCACTGGATAAAGTGTAGTTTTGATGTGATCTCTAAAGTGTATAATCAGTCTCTCTATTAGAAATGCATATCATGGTAGTGAGCAGGAATTAAGACTGGATTCAGACCTAAATAAAATGGTAATTTTCCATTATATTAACATTTAGTACAGATTACCATTCTGGATTTGTTGTGTATAGTAAAATAGCTGGAATTTAAAATACATATAAAATATCTTACCTTTACCAAAAATTGCAATAATCCCTGTATGGCTTCATAACTATTAAATAAATTGACCTTCTTTCTAATTTTTTTTAGAATTCAGTTAGCAATAAATGACTCGTCTGATTCACCTGGTGCAGACAAAAGCAATGAGAGTATCAAGTCCATTATAAAACCAGCAACAGTGAAATGGAGACACAATCAAACCCTTTCACTGAAGATCAGGTATGTATTGTTGTTTGTTATACAGGAAAAGGTCTGCATTGCCAATAGTTGGACAAAGGTTGTTTACAAACAAAATGTTATAGAAAATGTCTGTTTGGGGATGCAGCTGCCGCGAACATGTTGTTTACGAAATAGAGACAGACAAAAGCTAATTGCAGTCACTGTACCGATCAGTCAGGGGAGTAGGACTCTATGGGGAGATTTAGGGTTAGGCTGCACGGAGGGGAGATTTAGAGTTAGGCTATGGGGAGGGAGTCATAGGGTCAGGCTGTTTGGAGGCAGGGCTGTAACTAGGGGTGTGCGATAGGGATGGTTGTACAGGGCACAAAGTCAAAGTAAGGTGCTAATAAGTTCATATTTAATGTTAAAATGGCTATTAATGCAAGGTTGGGGACGCTAATTTCCTTTTTGCCCCATCGCAAACATTTCTAGTTACGCTTCTACTGGGAGGGGAGTCTTAAGGTCAGGCTGTAGGGAAGGGAATCTTAGGGTCAGGCTGTGGGGAGGGGAGTCTTAAGGTCAGCTGTGGGGAAGGGAATCTTAGGGTCAGGCTGTGGGGAAGGGAATCTTAGGGTCAGGCTGTGGGTAAGGGAGTCTTAGGGTCAGGCTGGGTAGGAGAGCGTTAGGGTAATGGAAGGGAACCACTTCACAATTCTGTGGTATAAAACACCCCTTTCAAAAAAGGGCCATTGTACTGCTGACCTACACCTGTCTGTTTGTAGATAAAGATTACTAATGTTTCTGAATTTAAATAACAAATATTAAACTTATTTCGGGAATTAACTAAACAATATTATTTTCACATAATTAAGGTGTTTGAAAATACATCATTAAAAAAGCTGACTACAACAACAGTAGTACACATAGGGCACAGCAGCCAAAAGGTGGCACTATACACTTAAACCAGCACTTATTGGTTAGAATGAGTCATACACTCTTGTTGAGCTATATAATTATTGTTTTTATTATTCATTTGTTTGTGTTATATGTAAATGCTTGCCTTCCCAAGAGATTACTACCGAGGCATCCTCCTACATATTCTCATAAATAGGGCAGATTTGACATAGTGCAAGGTATATAAGCATTGAAATGCATTACTTTAATAACTTGACTTTCTTATTTACTTGGTAATATATTTTTCATAGAAAATCTGAATAATCCTTTTTAAAGATTTGTAATCATTTTTATCCTGTAATTTTTCAAAAATTTTCATTCCATACTGATATGGTAATTGATGTCAAAATAATTTATTAAAGTAATTAAACACTGGTTTATCAATTGCCTAGTATTATTATGCTATGTTATTTTTTATGAGAAAAACACCACACATGTTAAAAGTATACTAGCTATGCTGTCATGTGCATGTTTTATTTATATCCCAACAACAGAGGCATGTGGTGAAAATATTACAAAACATAAACACAATGCAAATAAAAAAAAGCTCAATTACCGCCACTGCGCATTTCCCTTGAAATTTCTGAAAGAAAATCACCTTCAGAAAAATGTAAATAATAAATATGTATAATAGCAGGAGATGTTACATTGGGGTAGATCCAGAACTACGTTTGCCGTACGTTTATTCGCATAGCGTATTTTCGTGTGCGTAAATTCTATACGCTCCCCTAGGCACACCCCTTGAACGTACGTATTTTGTCAAGATACGCTTTCCAAACCCTACCTTAAATTTTGCCAACGTAACTGCAGTGATACGCACACGTACGTATGGGCAACACGAATTTACACAGCTAAGCACGCCCATACTGTACACTTTAAATACAAACCCCTGCCTACTTTACGTAATTCAGACGTATTTTGTACTAACGTAAAATTGGCACGCCCACACGTAAGTATTTACGTGACACATACGCTACGCTTCTGAGCGTATTTTCTATGGTGCGCAGTTCTGGATCAGGCCCATTATTCTTAAAGTGATTTGCTTTTAATAATTTTTAATATTTCAACTAGATTTTATAAATAAATATCAGGCCACTCCCTTGACCTTGTTTTACCCTTCTCCTGCTCCCTATCTGACTTCTCCATCTCTCCCTTTCCCCTCTCAATTCATCACCCGATCTCCTTCTTTTTCCCCCTCTCATTATCCATCACCTAAACGTATTCTCTCCTGACAAAACCTCAACCTCAATATGGCAGCTTTTTCCTCTTCCCTTGATCGTCTATTTGCCCCCATTTCCACCATTTCAAGCCCTAACCTAGCCACCTCAGTCTACAACAACGCTGCTTGCCCTCCTTCCCCTGTCTCCCTTTGCCACACCAACCCCAACCCTAGGTCCCCGCCCACTCGGATCCTAAAAAAAATGCTCCCGTATTGTGAAACACCTCTAGCGGAAGTCCCGTTCCCTCGAACACATTTTCCACTTTAAGGTTATCCTCTTCTCTTTTAGATCTGCCCTCACCAAGCAATCCTTCTTCAAGTTCCTCATCCCTTTCCAATCGTGTAACCCCAGACACAACAGACTTTTCACTGTCAATTGCATGGTAATCTCCATTCACTTTCTCATAAGAAAGGGTTCAGCTTAACATCCCGCCTCAGAAAAATGGAGAACAGTTAATATCTTCATAAGGCTTTATGGCAGTAAAATAGTTACTTCACTGTTCACGTGCATGGTAAGGGGCACAGTAACATCCAATTCATTGTCCACACATAGGGTCTGATCCAGAGCTACAGCTGCTGCACTAGTTATGGCGGCCGTAGGCGTAAGAACGGCATTTCTGCCGTTCTGCGCATGCGCCAGGCAGATGTTGCCCAGCGTAGTTAGGGAAACCCAATCCTTAGGATCGGGCGTACCTAACTGTTGCGTAGTTACGGCGAGGGGGGCGTTCCTTGCCGTAACTACGCAACCCTTACGGAAGGAAGGCGGGGGAAGGTAAGTAAATGAGGGTTGGAGGGCGGGTTAGACCTGTTATGCTGCTGTGGCCGGCGTAATTACACACTGTTACGCTGGCTGAAGTTAAGGTAGCCTTCAGCCGGCATAACAGTGGGTAATTACGCCAGCCACAGGGGGAGTGTCGGGGGAGTGCTTCAGAGCTATGCTGGCCCCTACTCTGACAGGCTTTTGACAGTAGCAACACTCACAACCTTATCAATAAAAAGCAGCAGGTTTCAAAAAGGCACTGCAGAAAGATGGATGAGATCAAAGCATTGCAAAATATCAGCTTGTTGTCCTCCAGCAGAAAGCTTCTTTTATACTTATGGTTAATCAAAATGTGCTTTCTTTCTCCCTTTTCAGGAAACAAATATTGCATTTCTTGGACGCTGAAAGAGACATATCTGTTCTGAAGGGAACATTGAAGCCAGGCGATATAATTCATTATATATTTGACCGAGACAGCACTATGAATATATCCAAGAACTTGTATGAACTTTTACCTAGGACATCCCCTATGAAAAACAAGCACTTTAAGACATGCGCCATTGTGGGAAATTCAGGAATTTTACTTAACAGTGGCTGTGGAAAAGAGATTGACTCCCACGACTTTGTGATAAGGTAAAGTCATAAATCACCTACAAAAATTGTGTTTCTTGTTATATTTATTATTTGTTTTAGCAGATTTTTTGTTTACATTCTCATACAGATCACTTAACTTGGTGATGGCAATGTATACATTGCAAAACAACACGTGCATGGCATTCTGTAATACAAACATTTCTTAAAAAATTTCTGTGAATAACATTGGTGTGTTTTACATTCAAAATATAAATTAATATAACTTATTTCTGTTATATAGTAAAAAAAATCTGGCAATTGCTTATAGGTAAGAATAGTATAATATCAAGACTCAAACTCTGATATAATCTAACATTTATTGAAATAAACTCTTTAATATATCAACTGACACTTAAATAGTTGTAATATTTCATGGGAGCTTTGCAGCCTTATGTTATACTGTTTTTACCTAGAAGGACTTTCCAGATTTTCTTGTGCTTTTACTATTGTTTTCCATAGAGGCATTTTCTAGTTCTGGTTTATAGGTAGACATGGGGCCTGCCTTAGACTTAAGAAGGAACTTGAAAATAAGAGAGGAAAGTTACTCCTGGGCCAAACCATGTTGATTGCAGAGGAGTTAGATTTCATCTGTTGCCAGGGCCGGCGCGACCCGCTCCGCGGGGAGATGCAGTGCATCCAGGCGACATGCTGGACAGGCGCTCATCCCCCCCGCAAAATGGACGCTGCTGTAAAACATTGTAAGGTGCTCTCATCACTCTGATGAGAGCGCCTTATAGAGCCTCACAACGGCGTCCATCTCAGTGCTGCTCTGCCTGTGCAAGCAGCACCTCCCCCTCATTGATGACGCTGGAGTGACCTGAGGTCACAGCAACGTCATGCAGAGCCCGCCGCGGAGGAGAAGCAGCAGCCAGAGGAGGAGAAGACTTCAAAGGTAAGTAATGGTATAGGGCGCTGGGTGCTGGACAGACATAATGGGGTTTAATAGGTGCTGGATACACATGATGGGGGTTAATAGGTGCTAGATACACATGATGGGGGTTAGTAGGTGCTGGATACACATGATGGGGGTTAATAGGAGCTGAACAGACATGATGGGTGTTAATAGGTGCTGGACAGACATGATGGGTGTTAATAGGTGCTGTAAAGACATGATGGGGGTTAATAGGTGCTGGACTGACATAATGGGGGTTAATAGGTGCTGGATACACATGATGGGGGTTA
>WWET01000077.1:486600-510693 GCA_011038615.1 Limnodynastes dumerilii | reverse complement strand
AATTGATTAGTGAGACTATGATTTGCTTTGTTTTATTGTGGTTACAATTGTGTTGTATGATGACGCCTACTATAATCTAGGATGGTCACTGGTGTCAATTTCAAACTGCTAAACAGATGGGCGCAAAATTAAAGTTCGCAGGGGGGCGCCGAACACCCTTGCACCGGCCCTATCTGTTGCAAACAGTATTAGAGTTCAGAGGTGATGTTTCCTATCCCGAGTCGATAACAGTGTAATAGTAAAGCTGGTCAGTATCTGTGTGCAGTAAGCAAATCAAAGATATATCTCTGCATACAAAGAATACAATTGACTTGACTCCACCTGAAATCAACATGGTTTAGCCCAGGGGTAACTTTCCTCTCTTATTTTCAAGCTCATTTTTAATTCTGAATTAGGCCCATTTTTATTAATTAAGTTATTAATTCTTTCTCATTTATTTCTTTGCGTGTATATCTTTTAATTTTGCAGCAGATCGTTTTCATTATTATTTTGGATTATATGTAGGGTTGCCGACTCTCCCAGAATATCCGGGAGACTCCTGAAATTTGGGCAGGTATCCTGGTATCCCGGGAGAGCCAGCAAATCTACCGCAAGTCCAACCCCCTTCTAAGCTCTTTTGTAATCCCTAGACTTACTAGGGATGGGCGAGACTCGATGATGTAAACACCAAAGATCAAAATAGTGATTGACAGGGGGCGGGGCTTAAAGACACAATTTGCATAAATCGTGTCATTAAGTTCCTCCCCTTGCAGGCATCAATGGCTTCCCCCGGGATCTCCCGGAGGGAAGCCTTAAAAAGTCAGCAACCCTAATTATATCGCCCCACAATTAGCATTAGGTGCAATCAGGGGGTCAGATCAATTTTGGATTGGTGGGCACACAATATGATTTCGTTTTTCTGCCCCTGCTCACCAATTGCAGCCCTTATATTATTTGCTTTAGAGTTCATATGATTATGCCACAAAAAATATTCCTAGTACATAAGATCACGCCACAAACAGTAGTGCTCCCTGAGCCTACCCTTCTCCCTGGCAGGAGAAGCAGATCACCCCTCCCCCCTCCTCAATAGGTTTGGTCCTAGGAAGCAGAGACTGGTAAGGTGTTAATTTATAGCACAGTGCTTATTTTAAGATGTCAGCTGGAAATTAGTGGAAGTTTGAAGTGTAGCAAGTGTTGTGGAAGAACTGAAAGTTTCAAATAAATGTGCTCCAGTGATAAAAAAGAAAGTCAAGTCTGGTCATTGGGGGATATATAAGGAAGGGTGGACAATGTCTACAGCATAACTTGTAGCCTTCCATCCAACATTTTCAGACTGTATCTATATAATATAGACATTCATAGAATGGAAATGATCTGTCTTGTGTTTTCCAATGGTACAAGTAGCTTTAAATTCAGTGTGTTACTGAAGCAATGTGGTACCAGTGGGTATAAATCACCTTATAGAAATTATTTGCCAGTACATCATACCATCTGAAATTCTGAGTTGATTTCCCGAGCTGGGCTCTACACATTAATACTCCAGTTTTCATATATACTACATGGGTAGAAATATAATGTATTACAATGTATTCTTCTTCTTTTTTTTTTTTTTAACTTTCTTTTCGGATACTGTGTCATTATATGCTGCTCATTATACACTGATTAAATTAGAGCATTCATTTTTTAAACATAAGTGGGTACCTGACAAGTTAAAGGTGAAGTCAGTATTTACCTTCCTGTCCTAAGATAACATATTGTATCTTGCATTTCTTAAGCTGGCCACACACTAGAGTGATTATCGTGCCGATTTAGCAATTATCGTGGATTGGCCGAATTATTGCTCTAGTGTGTGGTGCCGATAATTTACTGAAACGGGCGATTATCTAAAAAAAATGGCATGATGGGGGTTAACAGGTGCTGGTTACACATGATGGGTATGCTGGGTGTTGGAGAGACATGATGTGGGATGCTGTGTACTGGTTACACATGCTGGTGATACTAGGAGCTGGATACACATGATGGCGGATGCTGGGTTCTGAATACACATGATGGGGATACTGGGTACTGGGGAGACATGATGGGGATGCTGTGTACTGGATACACATGCTGGTGATACTAGGAGCTGGATACACATGATGGCGGATGCTGGGTTCTGAATTCACATGATGGGGATACTGGGTGCTGGAGACAGGATGGGGGATATATATATGTATAGTGGAGACTATGATTTGCTTTGTTTTATTGTGGTTACAATTGTGTTGTATGATGACGCCTACTATAATCTAGGATGGTCACTGGTGTCAATTTCAAACTGCTAAACAGAAGGGCGCAAAATTAAAGTTCGCAGGGGGGCGCCGAACACCCCAGTAAACAGTACTGCAAACAGTATTAGAGTTGAGAGGTGAGGCTGGCTGCAGGCTCTCCAGCAGAGATTATCGCTCCCAGACTGTGGCAGTGTATGGTGCCGATATCGGGACCTTTCCCCAGGGGGAAATCGTCCCGTTTATCGGCAGCCACATGCTGGGAGCGATAATCGCTCTAGTGTGTGGCCAGCTTTACATTGGCACTCATATAAACAGATGTTAAAAAAAATATAGCGAGAGCAGGACTGTCATTATCATGCAAAACTCTCCCTTTGAACTGATAAACGCTTCAATTTTACAGGTACTAAAAGAATTCCATGGGCCAGATTTACTAAGCTGTGGGTTTGGAAAAGTGGAGATGGTGCCCATAGCAACCAATCAGAATCAAACTCTCACTTTCCTATTACATAAAAGAGAATGTCAGCTAGAATCTGATTGCTATGGGCGACATCTCCACTTTTCCAACCCTGCAGCTTAGTAAATCTAGCCCTATATCTTTACAAAAACACACTTTATAATTTTTTTTATTAGAACCTGTCAGTTTTCTGCATATCACTCATTTGGGAATAATTATTACTCCCAAACACACTTGTCAATTATTACTTCTCTTCAGCTTATAGGCCTGATTACCATGAAGTGTGTAGCCAGCTTTAGACCTCACTTTGGGGCAGAATTTGGACAGATACTGTACTACCTACTGGCAAATTTGCTTTTGATGGTATGATGTTATGGCCTTTTCCTTTTTCCTTGCACTACTTGATATTTATAAATAATAAGAGGCATTTGAACACAGTCTAATTATGAAAGATAAAATATGGCAGCAGAAATGGCAATATTAATATAGGAGATAATATTTATTTAACTTTATTTATTAAGGCAGGATGTCCAATTCACAAAATTGAAAAAAAACAATAAACATTTCAAACACAAGAATTATAAAAATTAGTAAATGAGGGTAGGAGAGGAAAGGAGAAGGAATTCCAAAGGAACAATAGAATTTAACGGATGCAAACTCTGGGCCGTATGCAGAACTCCGGAGGCATTGCATTTGCGGCCGGAGTTTTCAGCAATGAGTTACTGCAAAAGTAACGTAGATTACGTAACAAAATTACTGCGCATGTGCAGTAACACATTGCTGAAGACTCCGGCCGTAAATACAATGCGGCCGGAGTTCTGCATCCGGCCCTCTATCCCAGAAGAAAGAGATCACAGGGCAGGTCCATCAGATGTGGAAAAAGGTGCCAGGCTCTCCAGCTTGAAGAGAATTCTGAAAGGAAGCCAGTGTAGAGATTGACAGAGAGGGGAGGTGGAGGCAGTGTATTTGGAGCGGCAGGACAGTGAGAGGGCGTGGATGTGGGGGGTGAAGGAGAGAGAGGAGTCCAGGATGATGCCCAGGCAGCGGGTTTGGGTGGAGGAGGAGATGGTGGAGTCACCAATAG
The DNA here is from genome assembly GCA_011038615.1 of Limnodynastes dumerilii. Classification (NCBI taxonomy): domain Eukaryota; kingdom Metazoa; phylum Chordata; class Amphibia; order Anura; family Limnodynastidae; genus Limnodynastes; species Limnodynastes dumerilii. The sequence goes on along the minus strand of WWET01000077.1, from coordinate 506,912 downwards.
TAATGGAGATAGTAGGGGTACAGGGGATACGAGAAGGAGGAAAGACTACAATTTCAGTTTTGGCCATGTTAAGCTTGAGAAAGCGATCGGACATCCATGAGGAGATGGCAGAGACGCAATCTAACACTGTTGGGGGGAGAGGTCAAGGGAGGAGAGATAGATTTGAGTGTCGTCGGCATAGAGGTGGTAGTTAAAGCCAAAGGAGCTGATGAGGTCCCCCAGAGAGGAGGTGTAGAGTGAGAACATAAGGGGACCAAGGACTGAGTCCTGCACGCCAACGGGAAGAGGAGTGGTAGGGAAGGAGGAGCTAGGGGTTACGACAGAGAAGGAGCAGTCTGAGAGATAGGAGGAGAACCAGGAGTGGACAGAGCCAGAGAGATAGAGGGAGCAAAGGATATGGCTACTTGGGTTCTAATAGTTTCTCATGTATCTTCATCTTAAGGGCCAAGAAGTGATGTCAGGTGAAGACTATATACAATAGAGACAGATGAATTCTGTATGGCGAGTCAAGATATAAGAGACGGGGAGAGAATAAAGGTAGCAAAGTAGTTCAATATACTAAAAGGGATTGATGAGGAGTTCAGAAAATTATAAGTAAAGGTCTGGGGAGGAAAGCCAAGTGTTATTGTAGATTAGGTCAGAGGCAAAGTGGATACCTGCCAGGCGCCAGGGTATTGAGAATCGATTAGACTGGTCAGGGGGAAATGCATAGTTGTCTCACAGTGGTGTAAGAGGAGATTGGGGTTCATTTACGGCCATGAAATTCCAGATAAAAGAAGCAAAGTAGGTAGTTGGAAGTGAGTAGACTAAGATTGTGTGGGTTGGTTGGAGAAAACCCCAGAAAGAAGAAATGGATGAGATAGCAAGATAGGCAGCTTCAAGGTCAACCCATGCAAGGGTGATTGGAGGGGTGAAGGAGGTTGCTATTTGACTCAGTTGGGAGGCCCAGTAATAGTTCTTAAAGTCTGAGAAGTCTTTATCTCCATTTTTGTTGGCTTCTTAAGGAGAGTTAAGTGGGTTCACAGAGATTTGTTGTTTCATACCAATTTGGAAATGTCAGTTTGAAATTGAGAGAAGACCGATGGGGGACCAGGAGGTTCATGGATATGCCAGGAGTCATAGATTGTGAAGTTTAAGTTTAAGAAGAGTCGGTGGAAGCGGGAGATGAAGGAAGTGTGGCTGATTTATTAGGGTTAAGGAACAGGGGAGAGTTGAAATCACCAGCAACAATGAGTTCTCCTAGGTGGTGGAGAGAGAATAGAGAGCACAACCTCCTGTAAAAATTGTGGTTCGTACTAATCACAGGCTTAAATATTTACTAGTGTACAAGGGAGTAGGTTTAATGTCCATACGAAGATGAGCAAATGGTCCTCCATCTTTTTTTGTCTTGTGTCACAAGCATGGTAGATAGTAGGGTATTTTTTTGTCTAAAAATCTGGATTTAAGGCTTTCAAGAAACGTGTTCCTGAATGAAGGCTATGTCAGCTTTGAAATAAGAGAGGAAGGAGAGAAGTTTGGATCTTTTCAAGGGAGAAATAAGTCCATTGACATTATAGGAGATTATATATAGAGCGATGAGTAGTATAAGGAAGCGAAATCAAGAAAGATATCTGTAATTAGTGTGAGTATGAGAAAGGAGTGGAGATAGCAGCAGTATATAGTAGGCAGCAAACCAAGAGAAGAAAGGATGGGGAAGAGATGTAGGGTATGTTGGCACGATAAGGTATATTTCAGTTGCCATTGGTGCCAATGAGGCAAGGAGGGCATTTTGAGCAGGTATCCAAACTAATGATTGGCAGTGAGCGAGAAAGCTCAGACGGGTGGAGGTCCTAGAAGACCAGCATGAGCTTGTCAGTAAATGGAAGGGCGGGGGGTGGTCAAGCAGGAAGTGGAAGCAGTGAGCTTGGGTTTAAGGTGAGTAAGTAGACCTAATATGAAAACAGGGGTGGTATGGTCTCCACTGGGATCAGAGGGACATCAATATTGGGAAGTGGGGGTAGGTAAGTAAATAGAAGATTAAGGACATGGAAGATTACATGCAAAACATATGACAAAATGTGAACAATAATACAATAATAGATGTTTAGAGAGAGACAACAGAAAAAAACAAAAAACATAGCATCAATTAACAGAGCAGATTATACCTGGAGTGACCAAGAGTTCACAACGGTCTTGATCAGTGCTATATATTTGGAGGAAATTATCCTGTGGTAGTTTATATCTGTAGTAAATTCAATAGTAAAAAGAAGAAGGCGTCATTAGAGGAAGTCAATGGTATCAAGATAAAAGTGTCATTTTGGAGACCAGTATATTACTAGATTGAGCACAATCATGGACTGGTTCTGGGTGTTCGAATAGCAGTGGACCATTCTCGAGGCACAGGGATTGCCAATCCTAGTTGATGAAGCATATCTTGGGCACCTTGAAGATATCTTGCAAGCAGTTGACAGTTTTGATGGCAGACCAAAAGGGGGAATGGAAAGCCCCATCAGTAGCAGACGTTGGCAGCTAGAGTAGAGGTAATGGGAAGGGAATGGGAAGGGAATATACACCAGGGCCAGATCTTGGAAGATGTGGAGTTTGCTCCCTTCATAGGTTATAGATGAAACCTGACATGCACCCTTCAGGATTATTGCCTCCTTCGTGGTGGAGTAATGGAGGTAAAGTATAACATCTCTGGGCAATGCAGGATCCTGAGAACATGGGCGCAGAGCTCTATGAGCTCTAGCAAGGAGAAACAAGTCATCTTGAATATCTGGAACAAGGTGGGCAAAGAGACATTCAAGGTAGTTCCAGTTGGGGAAGTTTGATTGTCTCTGGAATACCACGAATGCAGAGGTTATTACGTTGTGCTCGATTATCCATATCTTCTTGTTGTTCCTGCACATCTGAGAGGTCTTTGTGGATTCAAGAGAGGAGGTTATCAGCAGAATGTTGGGTAGCAACAACTTCTTCTAGATGTTATTCTTCTTGAGCTGTTGTTGTGCCTAGGTCTGCAATGTCAGCTTTGAGAGCATGGAGCACCATTGGAACATCACTATAGACTAAGGAGAGCAGTTCTTTCATTTCAGTGATTAAAGCAAGGAAGTCATCATGGGCTGGGAAGGTATCCTCTTCTTCATAGTCAGATTTTTCAGCGATGTGGGCAGGACTAGGGCCAGTTGCTAGACGTCAGCTGAAATATATATAGATTATTTAGATTGAAACAGAGCTGGGTGCAGGCAGAAAGGTTTTAAATGCTGAAACAATGTGCCTGTGGGGTGTGCTCTGAGTGATATGCCAGACAAAGCATGACCCAGCAGCAGGAGCCCTCACCGTTGACTCAGTGTGCACACGCTCTACTTACCTGCAGAGTGGTGGCTTGATCAGGCAGCAGCAGAGAACAGTCTTCTGGTCCAGGTCCTGAGAGGAGCTGAGAGGAGCTGTCAGACAGACAGCCCACAGGGAATCTGGATAGTGGGAGTAGAGGCTGGAGAGGTAAAGGTCCCCACTGTTATACAGCAGGGTGCCTTCCTTCAGAAAATCTCAGTGGGGGAGGTGAATACATGAGGTCCTGGGGGTCCTGCGGTGGCCAAGAGGAAGGTAGGCCCGGATCCTCAGAGAGGATAGATAATAGATAGAGAATAGATGGTGGGGATTGTGAGGTAGGTGCCTTTGGTGGGCAGTCTGAGTAATTGCATGTAATAAAGTAAGTATTACACAGTAAAAATCCCCCAGAGCTGAGGAGCAAAGAGAAAACATGTCTGCTCAGTCTGATAGCCAGGCCACTCCCCCATAGGAGATAATATTTAGAATATATCACAACCGGACCATGAAGAGTTCCATGGCCATATACACTAGATTGAGCTTTTTTTTATACAGATCAAAGAACTATAATATACAAATATAATAACATCAAACCTCACTGTATAAATGCATATTAATCTCAGATGTTTAGACATTAACATAACTTTGTGTTCAAGCAGCATGAAGTATGAAAGCTGCTGAATGTATGCACACCAATAGACTAAACACTAGTATGTGTAATCTGCTGTCTTGGCACAAGCATCTCTAGATCTTGGACAGAAAATTGTTTTTGTACGGAAAATAAAAAAATAAAAAAAAGTTTTTTTTATTGGAAACCTGTACTATTATCTTGGCATGAAAACTATGGTTTGTGATTCACAACCTGTCAACTAATGGCATAAAATAAAAACTGTATCTTTGCCAATGTAGTCCTCACACTGTATGGTTTATTAATCTCATAGAAACTACTGTATTGAAGCTAATATAGAATTGCGAGGAAACACTTGTTTTTAGTTTACTGCATAAAACAGCAGACCACAAGAAAAGTCATAGCGCTCCAAAAATGTGATAATAATGGGGTAGATCCAGACCTAAGTTGTTTTTACGTTCGTTGGCGTAAGCGTATTTACGCTATCGTAAGTACTATGCACTTCCCTAGGCACTTTGCTCGCTCGTGCGTACTTTACTTGATTTACGTTTGGCAAACCCTACCTTAACTTTTCCTTGCATAAGTACGGACGTACGTAACGGATTGCCGTACGTAACGGCCTAACCCGGCCTATACTGTACGATTTAAATACCTCCCTCCGCCTACAAAGTGTATTTTCGGGTGTCGTATGGATGACATGGTCTTTCGTTCGTATTTACGCTGACTTTACGTACGATCAGAATTATGTTGCGTAACATTTGCTGTATGCGCAGCACATACAAATTGGCGATTTTATGTCAGCGGCTAGCGTAAAAACACTAGCGTACGTAGCTCAAGATCTGGCCCAATATTACTTCAAATTAACATGTAATGTTATTAAACATTAAATTATGAGCCATGAAAGGGGTTCATAAAAAGGAACTTGATAGATGTGTAGTAGAGAAGATAAGGTGTAGGATAATTATTAATAGAAGAAGTTACCATCCCCAAACAGGCTGTTTGGATATTTATTTTAAGGAAACTATGAAGTTTGCAATGTTTTTAGACTGCAGTATTTCTTATAGACCAATAGGTGGTACTGTGTTATAGGGACTACATTTAATATGCGTCTAACATACTCTAAAAGCAGTATCTATCGCCAGTAAAGTCACAGAAATTATAGACTAATCCTAACAGGAAGTTCATAATAAAAAAAGTAAACTATAAGGAAGGTTCTTATTAAGATCAGGGCATCCAAACAAGTTTGTTGGTAAAGTGTTTCAGTGAAGACAAATTTGAAGCCATGAAGTTTGGCAAACTTAGAATTAGTGCATTTATTTAAAAAAAAATGACTTTCAGGGCATACGCAGCAAATCTAAAGAAGTTTTCCCCACATGCACAGAAGAGTAGCCGGAGCAGTCATAAAGGAAGAATTCAGCTGAGCATCACTGGATAACTAAAGGCCGAAGGGCAAACTAAAATCTCTTACAACTTCGCTGACTAGATACAGAGAAGATAGAGATGTTAGGGTGAAGAGAAAATGATCCCAAAGTCAGAGAAATTATTGATAATATAGGCTCTTAAATGTAAATGTTGAGAGAAGAAAATATTTACCCTTCCACCATTAGTAAATAGACCACTTGAATTTTACAATTTAAATATTTTGGCACAGTTTATTATATATAACTCTTACAAATTATAGCAGACGTACCCGATAACACCATAGAATTAATGCTGTAGACAGAAATAACCCCAGGCATGGCATCCATTGTTTAACCAAGTACACAAGGCCATCTTATGACACTCTTTACCACACTGGCATATACTAGCATAGGGCTGGATCGAGACCTAAGTGCTGGTTACGTTTCATCGCGTAGCGTATTTTCTATGTACTCCCCTAAGCACTCCCCTCGCTCGTATGTACTTTGGCTGTTTTACACTTCCCAAACCCAACCTTAACTTTTCAAAGCGTAAGTACTGACGTACATAAAGGCTTGTAACTGTCTAAGCACGCCCACACTGTACAATTTAAATGCCTCACCCCACCTCTGAAGCGTAATTATGGGTGTTGTATGGATGTCGTGACCCTTCATTTGTAGTTACGAGGCTGGTACAGACGTTCAGAGTTACGTGGCGTAACATCTGCCGGGCGCATGCGCAGTACATACAAAACAGCGTGTTTACGTCACCGGCTAGCGTAAATACGCTAGCGTACATAGCTCAGGGTCTACCTCACACACTGTATTGAATGGGTCTAAAAATGTTCTAATTAAATAAAGCATAAAAAAAACCTAAATATTTTTCACATTTTTCTTCTGCTAAGAACTTTTTTTAGGTTTAAGGAACAGTAGTAGTGCTCACGCTGAGTTATAAAATGCCTTCTCTATTACCAGCTGATGCTAGTTTCAAAGTGTTTGAGCTCAACAGGTGCATAGGGCAAAATCAGAGTATACAAAGTCAAGTGAATCGTGGCAGCACGGAAAGTCTGTCTTCAAAGTCTGAAAGCATCCGTAATGTGATGTCAGAAATCCTATTAAAGGACATCTATATGCTAATTTGCATTGTTGAAAGGAGTGAACAGCTCATTTGATGCATGTCTGGTTATAGTCTGGATTACCTGAATGTGACTCTGTACAAATGTTTTTCCATTTTGATGTCTAAAGCTTCCAAAATGATATCATAAGCTAAAAATAAGGGAAACGTTAATAAAATATGTACTTTGTTATTACAAAGATGTCATCTAAACCTTTGTTTCCAGCTAAACTTGTCAAAACAGAATCAGCAGTAAAAAAAAAAATAGACACGTGTGGTGGCCGGGAGTCTAGGATTCTCCAAAGGGAAATAAGCAGATCATGAAATTAGAATGCTCAGATTTAAGATGCATTTCACTAGGGTCAGAACAATTGCAGTATTAAAGTTTTAAATTAGCTACAGTAAGAAATGCACCTATCAAAGAATCATTCAACAGTCATTCATGGGTACACATATAGGACCCCATGCTTTCCATACGTGCAGACCCCCATACTTTCCATACGTGCGGGGGTCTGGCAGTGCGAATGAGAGAGGGGAGAGAACTCCCCTCTCTCCCTCCCCTCTCTCGTGCTGGCTTTTTGGCAGTTACGTTACCATAAACTTGCCTTAAGTGAAACGCGTGGATCAGCGGTCCATACAAATGCTGATCCACTCATAACTGTTAAAACCCACCTCCACTGTACAATTTAAATGCTTCCCTTCACCCACCTTAGCGGAGAGCAGGGGGGAGTGTGGATTGTGTGCATGCTGGCTTGTGGATCACAAATTCCATACAATAGCCTCCACAGTGAAGGCTACTGTACGGAATTTCAAGGTAAGTATGAATCCGGTTCGAAAAGTCTAAATGTAATAATAGCATAGTCCTTCCAAAATGAGCGGCTTGTGGAGCACTTAATACATTAAACTTGTCATTTTCATACTAATAACCACATACTTGCCATACTTTATTTTATACAGAGTGCAAGGGACATAGAGTCATGAATGGCATCATTAAACTCCACCTCTTGTATAATGATTTAGAGCATTATACAGGAAGTGGTTGGGCTTAATGACATGGGCTGTATTCACAGATACGTTTTTGCGTAGGATTGCGTGCGTATTTTTAGAAGCGGATTAACAGCAAATGCGTAGTAACTTTTTCCACGCAAATTACGTAATATTTACGCACATAAGTACTTTAGGCATGGACTTGTGAATCGCACTTAGGGACATACGTACGGAGGGGCATGGTTGTTTTTTGTATGTTCGAAGTTACGTGAAAGTGGGCGGAGGGAGGCATTTAAATGGGCTTTTGAGGGCACGGTTAGTAAGATACGCAAATACGGAAGTAACATACACGCGTAAGTACCCACGTAGAGATAAGGGTGCCCTATGGATGCGTAAGTCATCGATAAACAATCAGTGCTAGTGGAGTGTCATGGGTGTTGCATTGCTATGTACGTGCGTAAAAATGCGCACTTAGTAAACACGCATCTGTGAATCCGGTCCATGATTTACTATTAATTGCAATTCCATTATACAAGTAAAAAAAGAGTGTCTCAAAACTGAGAAAAAAGATAGTGAGTATGAATTACAACACCTAAGACATCACAGATTGCTTTATTTTTTTTTTTGTAATCTCTTGTGTTATGTAAGAAGTACATAAAAATATTGTGTGTTACAGTTACACAATTGCAGCATTTTTTTCCTGTGTAAACTATATTTATCATTTTAATGTATTAAAAAAAGTCACTGTAACTTTTGTAGATGTAATTTGGCACCAGTAGAGGAGTATGCTAGAGATGTTGGCATGAAGACACATCTGGTAACAATGAACCCCTCGGTTGTCCAACGTGCCTTTGAAGACCTAGTGAATGACACTTGGAAGGATAAATTCCTGCAGCGTCTGAAAAGTTTAAATGAAAGTATCCTGTGGATTCCAGCATTCATGGCTAAAGGAGGAGAAGAGCGTGTGGAGTGGGTAAACGACCTTATTGTCAAACACCACATCAATGTGCACACAGCCTACCCTTCTCTACGACTCCTCCATGCAGTCAGAGGGTAAGAGAGTCTACTGTCACTAAATAAATGCAATAGAAATTTGGGTCTTCTGAATATTTTTTCATAAAACTATTCATCTACAAATCCTTAGGATCCAGGCTTGGTAGTCTTTCTGACACCGGTATGGGAAACGTAGGGCGTGTACATTAGGTGAGAGAGAGAATATATGTAATATTACAGTAAGGGAATGTTTTTAAGCTCATACACACTGTCCTGGTCTCCAAGCAGTCCCAATGTTACTGTCTGTCATAAGCCGGTAAGTGTGAGGGGTGTGGCTTATACTTTCCCGCACAGGACTCCGGGGCTTTGAATGCAGCAGAAGTGGGAAGCCTGGATTTGGTCCAATGTGGCAACAATTAAAGTGACAGATAATGATAGTGATAAGTAATCGTTCTGTATTTAATACTGTTCTGCGTTATATAAAATAATCCCTAGGTAGGTAGAACAGATAAGCTATGGAAGGAATTTTCTATACATACTTTTTATATGAATCATTAATTTATGGGCAAAAACAAAACATTCCTTTTATAGCTTCTGCTTTTGGAAAGATAGTAAAAGCAAAGTAAGATTCTGTTATATAATGTAAAAATACCATTTACACCATATTTTCTTTCTGAAACCAAATGAATAACAAAGCGGAATCAGTAAGAATGTAAGTAACCTAAAGTAAAAGCTTGCATAGAAGAAATGCTCTTACATTTTATGATTATTGTGACTGCACAAAGAACTATAAGTATAGAGTTTGTGAAATAAAGGCAGTGGGTTGGGAGATTGTGACATTACACAGAATCAGTATAATCACTGCAGGCCAACAGTTGATTCATTTTTGTGCTTTTCTTTGCAAAGTAACTAAATGCATGCATTAAAAGGGAACTACACGAGGCTTTCAGACCATTAGCTGAGGTACTGTATAACTGTATAAAGGTGAAGATATTTATTCTAGCAGCTTTGTAAAAATAGAATAAACTGAAATTCTTTTTATAGTAACTGATTTTACTTCATGTGTGAAACTTTTCTTCGGTAATAGGCTCCTTTATACAAGCACATTAAGATTCCCAGCATGGTGGTCTCCACACTACCCCCTGGAGATAATGGTATTCACACAGGTCTTCTGCTAGAAGAGTGCTGAACTTTGTTGTGCACTGCTGAAAGTTGGTTGTATTTTATAACTGGGTCACTGAATCTTGCAGACTTATCTGCAGGAACCTGAACAGGGCATTACCAGAGACACATATAAGTCTTTACTGTCAAACTAAAAATACTGATCAGGGGTATGCGCTTGCAATATCTCAGGCTGGCAGAACGTGTCAAAGGAGGGCTTCAACTTCAGACTCGTAGGGTGGCAGTATCATTCCTGACAAAGGAGATTTAGCTGCCAGTTTGTTAAGATATTTTATAGATGATCAACGATTGATGCCTTCCACACACCATACAACACACACACACCAAATAATGACACTTATAACTGTATGAAATAAAAAAATGGGGCATACATTTATTTAATTAGAATTGGAAATTGATTGACTATATGCTATGGGGTAGATAGAGGGGCATTGATAGCAGGTGAGGGCGTCATCTGCAAACTTAAAGAGAAGACATCTGCTGTCAACAATGGCACCGCCCAAACCCCCGGGCACACCCCCACATATGCACACCTCTGAATGACGGAGGAGGCAGTCCAGGACCCGACATGGGATAGGTGACCCAGATAAAAGGAACAGGGTGTGACTTTGATAAAATACTTGACCACAAAATATTCCTGTGCCAGACTATTTGGTGACACTCCCACATTTACCACCACAGCAAGAAGATCCACTATCCAAATTTTTATTGACCCCATCCCCTGACAAACCCTCCTAGCAATAATAGCCACCCAGTAAATAACAGTGGATGGGAATCTACTCTAAATTAAGAAGAGATCCCTCCTGATATCCAACACCAGGACTCACAAAGTATGGTGTCCTAGTTCATCTTCCCCCCAAATGAACAGACAAGCCAGGACCCCAAATATAGCGATATTATTGAATAATAAATAAAATAATTCCCATTGAATTCCCCTAAACCCCAACCAATCAATACACCACCCCGAATGAGACAACAGCAAACACCCCATCTAAAAAAATTGACCTGTCCAATAGACATAAGGATATCTCGCAATTCAGGCCAGGCAGCCCTGAGGCATGCGATCTGAGACAAATAAATAAAACCGCCAGCAGGCTGTGTTAAAATAAAGTTACACTACCAGAAAAATTATCTTCCCTCCCTAACAAAACAACCTACTCACAATTCTTTTGTGCCAGAGAAAGCCAGACATGGGAAAACACAAGGAGGGAAGGGGAAAAGGGAGAACCATAGTCAGAGTGCTTCTGACGAAGAACTGCTTAAAACCCCTGAGGCATCAACGGTCAATAAGAATATCTCACTGAGAGGGAAAAGCAAGAGAAATGCCTCCCAAAGGTGAGCATGACAATTAAGATTGCTCTGTCTTCTGTCCTCCCTTACTAACAATACTTATCTACCAATTACAGGTAACCAAGAACCAATAACTTTAAACAAACAAAAGATAACAACAGAGAAACAAAGCATGTGCAATCTATCAATTCTAACATATTTCTTAAACACTCCCCCTCCCCAGGGCCATAATAGCCTCTTTAGGGCAACCCTCGGCGGAGGTGAAATTTAGCCGCTTCTATCCTAAAGTAGTGAGTACCAAAACAAGAGGTGCCCTTGCCATCTCTGGATGCAGCGCTTAAAACTAACGAAAATTGGAATTTTGTATAGGTAATCTGATTGCAGCGAGCTAGTCAATTGGGGCTGCCTGGATGCTGTTTCACCAAATAGAGCTTCGTCATTTTGATGAAACAGACTTTTGACTTGACATGTCATTGCAGGGTAACCCATTTCTCCTTTCCCAATGGGTCAGTTTTTGAGTTATTGCCCAAAGCCACATTTTCTATAGAGCATATCGGAATATTTGGATTGCTTCCCTGAAGATACCAGTTCTGAGATCTGAAAGGCTCACAAGAAAGTGACATAAAATAGGATTGCCTCAAATTCATCATAAGTGAATAACTACATCCTGTTTTGATGAAATAATTTGATGGTTTGATGATCTAATTGATCAATAATCAGAAAGCATTGTCTCCATCTGTTAGACTACTCAGTTACCTTGTTCTTCAATGCCTGAAGTGTATTCTTATTTTTGAGTACAGCACATCTCGGTTGTTTCATATGACATGGCCAATGCTCTGTTCCTTTTCAATTGGCCCAGGATTAGGGAGTTGAAACAGCAGGAACAGGTGACAGGCTTTTCATGTCCTTGTCATCTTTGGCAGATTATTCAGCTACCCTAGAGGTCCTGGAAAACAGATCCCTGGCCCTGGCTACTGTACTTTGCAGGCTTATCAACGGGTAAGTGAGTGAGTTGACTACAAGATAGAAAAAGTTTTGAGAGGAAACAGATGGGACTTTTGGCTATTGTGCGACTAGGCAGGTTTCAGGCATCCTTGTTGGCCTTGCTTGCTGGCATTTCTTACAATGCAACATGCACGAAAGGTCTACATCAGGTCAATAGTTCATTGATCTACATCATAATCTGACATCCATGGGCATGCTGGTAGTGTTAATCTAAGTTATTATCCTGGAATCCGTGACTCCCAACAAGTTCCATCCAAGACTGTCCAGGTTATTACAGGCTGGTGCTAATTAATATTTTCTGGTATAAAGGGCATTATCATCAATACTATTAATATTATAATTATACAGTAAATGATCAAAATTTCTTATATTTGGGACACACTTTATTCGCACTTTAGACTATTAGAATCTTAAATATATGGATCTTAAAATAGGAAAGGAAAATCCCAAAATTGTAGTGCTAATTAGACCCATAAAGCACAGAAGTCTTGACAATATACATATGAATTAACATTATTCTAACAAGTAATCTAGATTCCCAGCTGCTGGCTTGAAAATAAAACTTTCCGTGAGTACATATGGTGGTGTAAATTGTGTGATATCATTGAACAATTCAACTACCAAGAGCTTGCCTAGTCTTGCAGTGCACAGGCAAGGCTGAACCGTCTCCTAAGAGCTGTGAAAAAAAGGTAATCAATTAGTTTTGTATTTTGCTTCTGGTTATCCACAGGCTCATCACTCTATGATAGTCCATCTCCTGCCTACCTGCCTGTGGGGTTAGTCTATTTCAGCCATATGTGTTCTCTACAATCATAATTGAATTAAATTTATTCCGTAGCAGATGCTTGCCTTCCTGTTTTCATTCTGTGCTGCCACAGTCAATTATTTACTTAACTCAGCCCTGTAACTCATATCAAGTTCTCTTTGTGATAGAAGATGCTCCTAGCTAGGTTCTTTTTCTCCTAACATTTGTGATTGTCTTATCTACCTGTGCACCTGCTCACATGACCTGATGTGCTTTAGACTTGGTCATTTCTTTCAATTGCATTTAGTAATTGAAGGATACAATGACATATTTCACACCAATAATTGACTTGGTAGAATCTGTTCTTCAATATAAAAGAAAGAGATGTGTTAAGAATTTTGTAGTAAAATGTTTGGAATATGCAAAGAATTATTTAATTAGGTACTTCTATGGAAAATTCTACCGAGGCATGTTTATCTCTCCTGCATAGACAGGGGGTTAATGACATCTGTTCTCATGTGGTTGTCTTTTTAATAGAAGATAGCAACTAACAGGCAATGTGTCATATCCATTCTTCCTCTGTTTCTTTAGGCAGATACTATTTGCTTAGGAAACCTTTGACACAGAACTTTACTATAGTTATAGTTATAGCTCACAGTAGCTAATTGTTGCATAAATGTGTTTACAAGGAAACAGAAGAAAGTGAACTTAAAATAACCAGAAACCCACCCACAAAATAGTTTTGCTAACAAATCCTCTTCTACATGAGGCCATATCTCCAGAAAGACATAAATACATTAGAGACTGTGCAAAGAAGAGCAACTAAAATAGTCCATGGCCTGTGTCACAAAACATACCAAGAAAGGCTAGAGGATCTAAACATGTATAGCTTGGAGCAGAGAAGGGAGAGGGGGATATGATAGCAGCTTTCAATTATATCAAGGGTTGTGACCGGCTGGAGGAGGTCAAAGGAAGAGGTGTATTAAAAAATGAGGGCATGAATATAAATTAGAGAGTGGTAGATTCAGAGGAAATATGCGGAAAAATTACTTTATTGATAGGGTGATAGATACACAGTAGAACAGTTTCAACATGCTTGGGGTAAATATAAGGATATCCTAAATCTCAAACTAAATTGAGTGTAAATAGGGTCTAGGGTCAGTACAGATTTAAATACCAACTGGACAGACTGGATGGGCCATGTGGCTCTTATCTGATGTCACTTTCTACGTTTCTTTGTTTCTATGTTACATACTGCTACTTATTTTACATTACTGTGTAAGCATAAAATGACAAATGTTTGCCTATTTCACCTTTTTTTATAAGTACAGTAGTCATAGAGTCTGTGCTATGTCATTTAATTTTTTAAGTGTAAATAAAAATGTCATCATACATTTTACTTTTATGTCAATGAAAAGCCAAATAATATTGGATAATTCACCACAAATTAGGTTTAGTCGAAGATCAATCCGATTTTTCCTTACCTGTATACCTCTGTTTGTACTTTTCTTGGTGTATACTTCTTGTTCCTTTCAGGACCGACAAAAGGTGTACAGATGGAAAATGAATCTGACGGAATTTTGAATCGGCCGTTTCCTCCCCAGCCAGTTGCGAACTGGCCGGGATTTCAATTGCTATACCCGAAAGCTCCATGGTCCGAAAAGTTTTGATAAATAGTCCCCCATTCCTTTTCCTATTTCTAACCCCAACCCTCCCCTCTCACTACCCTAACCCTCTCTTCCTGGCAGCCTGACCCTAACCCTCCCTTACTTGCAGCCTGACCCTAACCCACCATTTCCCACAGCCTGACCCTAACCCTCCCTCCCCTGCAGCCTGACCCTAACCCTCCATCTTCCGCAGTCCGACCCTAACGCTCCCTCCCCTTCAGCCTGACCCTAACCCACCCTCCCTTACAGCCTGACCCTAACCCTCCCGCGATGGTGGAGGTGCGGCGGAGGGATATCGCTAATTGCGAAAATGAATGGGTGAAGTATGCCAAACAGCATACTCACCAATTCATTAAAAAAAGTCTAAATGGGTAAGTATTCGAAAAAGGGACATCAGAAAAGGAACTTTCAGATGTCCCTTTTTCAGAAATCACATTTTCTAAGCGGAGAGTGTAACCTGAATCTGACAATGTTTCATGTCCGGAGGTTTGCCTGTGTTTCTTTATGGTCTAGTAAATAGAGAAATAGCCACAGTTTGCTATTAGCTGCATATCATAATAAAACATAAGTTGCAAGGTTAACAGCAGACTATTAGTGGTAAAGAACTGCGGTCTGAATTCTTGAAAATAGCTTAAAACTGAGGTAAAACAAAATTCATCAATGAAATAGGAACATCAAAGTAGAACAAAAGATTGAACAGATACACAATTTCCTTTCTCGTTTTATTACATGAATCTTTACTTCCTCTATCCTTACCTTCCAGATGTCTTTTTGGCATGAAAGAAGCAGACACAAAAAGATATCACTTTTAGTTCCTGGAAACTGTCTCAGATTAGGAAACCAATGTGTCCAGTCTTAAAGAAAATCTCTTTTCTAGGCCAAAAATTAGTTTCTAGAATAATACGAGTGCATAGCTCATAACCTGAGTTTGGGATGATCTTTAGAATGACCCAGATTTTTATTTTATGTCGCTGGGATCTGACATCTTATTGCAAAGAGATGTTATGTTTTGTTGGCTAATGTGATCTGTAATCTTTCTGTTGTAGAAAAGGACTTACTACTCCATCTTAGAGTATATGCAGTCTCCAGTCCATGTAATGTTCATTCTGAGGTACTTAATTAATTTCAATTTAGCCACTGGGGCTGAAGGAACTAAGTTTATGAACTTCGCTGTGTGTAAGTTAATACTCCAGTCCTCTTGGGGAACTACAGTAGCTAAAAAAAATTGGACTTCTTGTCTTGTAAAAAAGTTGTCCCCACATGTTCTACTTGGGAATATATGGCTCTCAAAATTTTTGGGGCCATGAGGTCAACTTTTAGATATAAAACAGCAAAAAAAAAGTATCCATGATTATATAATATATGCATAGGTGACAAAATGTGATATCCCCAAAAAAAGTTAAACAAACAAAGCTAAAATGGTTGGCATAAGGGACTAGTGTTCAATTAGTATCTTAATGGTCCATTATGGGATTTAACAGATGTAGTCCAATGCGTAGTGTAAAGGGGATATCTGATTTAAATTCCAGAGTGGTTAGTTCATATAGTCAAAAACATTAAGCTCCCACTGGAGGAAATAGCCTTCACAAAAGTGTTGATAAATTGAAGACTCCATTTTGAAGCCATTAGAAACTGGTTAGATAGTGATTTTAAAGTCAATTGATATGTGGAAGAAAGTGAGCAGAATTACATGACATGCAACAATAGTTTAGACTTAGCTTTCTAAAATCTCTCCTTTACAATATAGCAGAGGTTCTACAGTAGGTAGAAGCTGAGTGTTCATCAACAGGCACTGGGCTTGTGAACAATATGGCACCATCCAAATAGAGCCAAAGTAGTGCAGTCCTCTCAACCAGGACACGCCTCTTTGTATTTTAGCTGATTATATTGAGGGTTCCCTTTGCAAGCTGGTGTTTAACCCCTAACAATTCCAGCTATGGCTGGTCAATGGCTGCACCATCAAAGTAAAGCCTCCAACTTTAAGCAGGTTGTAGTTAGAAGCACTGCTATGAACCACAGAGTGAAGTGTGAAATAGCTAATGTTCAGCCACTGGAAAGTAAGGCCACTCCCAAAATCCTATATTTATAACATTCTGTCGCACTTTGTGGAACACTCCATAGAATAGTGGTCGTGTGTGGAATTTAAGAGGATACCTGTATTCGCCAGGGACTCTTGCAAATAGTTATGGACTTGACTGTATGTATTTTCCATGCTGTTTACTAGCATTGAAGAAAGGAATGGTATAAAGGCCAGGGTCAGCAGCAGAAATCCAGGAACAGCACAAAAGGATATACAAAAGAGTAGCCAGGAACAAGCTGGTTCAGCAAAGGGAGCAGGTAGAAAAATGATCATGAACAAGCTGAGTCAATATCAGAATCACCCAGAACAATACCACAGTTCAGACCCACTGGAGAAAAGTATGAGCCTATACTCTGGCAACAGCAAACCTAGTGAGACAGGTTTAAATAGCTTAGGTGAAAAGAGGAGGACGTTACCAGTCTGCGAGTGGTCACATGATGCTCTCATAAAAGAATTCAGAAAACTGGGCTGTCTTCCCTAAGCTTACCAAACACATGGTAAACTAATGGCTTCTGTAGGAGCTTGCCACGCATTGCAGAGAACATGCTGAACCCCTAACTGGGAAAGTAACAGCTTATGTATTGGATTCCTGTGTGATATGTTCAACATAAGTAAAACACAAAAAGATGATAATTAGATTTATTCATCTGTACTGAGACCTCTGAGGGTCAATCATGAGGAAATAATGGGTATGGCATAGCGTATGGTCATGCTGATTACCACATTGCTATAGATGAGAATAACAAATAATTATAATGATTAGTAACAGAAATAATGGTAGAAAAATATTGTCATTATAACTTACTGTGAAAAACCCTGTTATTTATACTTTATATATCTGTAAAAATAAATATTAAATGAGATAGAAAGACATTTTTAATAGGACATCAGTTGTGCCACTTTAAAATTTATTTTAAATGACAGTCGTGATGTAATTTGATCATGTAT
This sequence comes from Limnodynastes dumerilii, assembly GCA_011038615.1. NCBI lineage: Eukaryota > Metazoa > Chordata > Amphibia > Anura > Limnodynastidae > Limnodynastes > Limnodynastes dumerilii. The sequence continues at coordinate 489,570 of WWET01000077.1, read as the reverse complement.
TTTAGGCAGCTAAACTGTCATGTTCTGAAACTGTTCGTTCCATCATAAGTAGCAACGTCTACTTGTTCTAAATTGGTTCCAACGGTGTCCTCAGCTTGTTATGTGTAACTGTGTTATATTTAATTGCTGCAAAACATAAACAGCCCTGTTAAATTCCCTGTGTGTAGTATAAGCGGTTATGACACATTTGATCTTTGACTGATTACTCATTAAATATTTGTTTTCATAGGTCACTGCTCTGGCATTGTCTGTTGTGACCAAAGCAGCAGTATTATGTGTACATGTGTCAGCTTGAGATGCTAATTCTGGAGTTTGTGTTTAATCCATTTCAGCCTTGGTAATAAAAGCTTGTGTCCTCCCATAATCCTTAGTTGCCCAGAACAAGGCAGATGACAATAATTTAGCATAATCAATGGAAGACTAGAGCCTTGAACACATTTTATATAAATTTGTTGCAAAGAGAGAGAAAATGCCAAATGACAAACATTTTTCGTGACAGGTCCTTAATAAATTATCATTTACAAAAGGTACAAGCAGGGGTAGAGAGATAAAAGTTAGAATTACACTGCAAATCAATATAATCATTCCTTTTAGTGCAATTTAAATTTAAAAAATTCCTGTTATCACCTTTTTTTGCTTTCTTCCATCACCGAAGGTAAACCACTGACACATACTGCAACCAACCTTCTACCAAGTAGAAGATACTTTTTCCTGAACTTCCAACTGTCACACTCACCTGGTATTAATGAAGTAATTCATGTTTTTAAAACAATTTTGTCTTCTACACTGGTGGTTACCACAGTCGTTAATTGTTGGAAGCTCAGGTACAGTATTTTATACCTAGTGGAATGGGTCATGTTGGAGGGTCTGGTTAATTTAGACACAATCACATTTTTACTCGACACAAAACATTGCATGCTAAGGGCTAGATTGACTAAACTGTGTAAAAGGAAGAGTGGAGCTGTTGCCCATCAACCAATCAAATGCTAGCTGACATTCTCTAGAATGTAACTGAAAAGTGAGAGTTTGAATCTGTTTGGTTACTATGGGCAACATCTCCACTTTTTCTTTTCCACAGTTTAGTAAATCTATCCCTTATGCTTTTACAATTCTGCTTGTTTGGCCAAATGTATGACTTTATGTAAAGTAAGTGTAAGGTTGCCACACAAAACTGGAAAGTACAAAGAAAAATGATCTTTCACCACAAAAGAAAAACTATAAATTTGCTCCCACACACAAATCGATGTTCAGATGTCTGTGCTTGAACCCTAAAAAATAAACACAATAAACCCAGGTCTCATGTGGGTAAGCCATACCGGGGATATAAAATTGTTAGAGTGCATTGCAACCTATCCATATGTATGAGAAAAAACACTTTCAACATTTTCCAACAGAGGAGACAGATTGTGAAGCTATGTAGTTGCGTATAGGATCGGATTACGGTTTCTAGGGTCCCCTGGGCAACTAAATTTTGGGGGCCCCTGACACACATGAGACACATAAATATAATATCATGCCAGCAACATCATTCACAAGTGCTAATAGCTATAACCCACTCAAAAGGTCTGAGAACCATTGTGTCTCAAGAAAGCAAAAAATAAATCTGTCTTACCTTAAAGATAATTTACTTCTATCTTCTTAATTCTATCTTCATATTTCTACCACCGCATTTATTCTATAATGCTTGCAGCTGTGCAATCTTCCAGAAAGGGTTGCTAATTATAAAAACGAAAATAAACATCTGCACATTGAAAAGCAAACTAAAAAATGAAAAATAAATATACACACACTTGCACAATCATAGTCAGAGAGGGCACTCACTGTCACTTTAAAATCCAGATACTTTTTTAAAATGGATTTTTAAATGACAGCAAGTGTCCTCTCTCTTCTGATCAGGAATCTGAAGCCTGTAAAGCTGACCATGCTCTGAATATCCAATCTGATAGAGTTAAACAATGTTGAAGTGATTTCACACACTGACAGATTTCTCTTCAAGATTAAAGGATTTTACCCTGCTGGGTATAGATTTCTTCAGACCAAAGTCTGACAGATCAAATTTGATAAGCAATCATAAGAACAGATCAAAACCACTGTAACAAATCATCTGTCATGTCCATGCTCTTGTTACAGTCTCCCTGGAAGGGTTCCCACCAGGGTGCAGAGTCTAAACCAGGGCCAAGTATTTACTAGAGCCCCTGATGGTGGGGTTTGTCTTGGCTGCTGGTGCCTCATTGTTCGCGGCCCCCAGTGATAGCCTCCAAGGTAAACTTGTAGCATTGACACCTTGGGCTGGATCCAGACTTCAGAAGGAGCTTGAAATTAAGAGAGGAAAGTTACTCCTGGGCTAATCCATGTTGATTGCAGGGGAGTCATATTTCATCTGTTGCAAACAGTATTAGATTTGAGAGGTGAAGTTTCCTATCCCAAGTCTAAATAACAGTGTGATGGTAAAGCTGGTCAGTATCTGTGTGCAGTAAGCAATTCAAAGCTATATCCCTGCATGCAAAGAATACAATTAACTTGACTACCCCTGAAATCAACATGGTATAACCGTCCTCTCTTAATTTCAAGCTCCTTCTTAAGATATACAGACTGGAACCCTTCACATTGACACAGGGCAAATATGAAGGACAGGGTAAAGATCCAGAGGTTATGCAAGGTATAATGAAATACCACAAAGGTTACAGATAACAAACAAGGCCCTCAGGAAGACAACTAGAACCACAGGTAGATGACAACACCTGGCTGGACAACAGGTCCCAGGAGGGTAAGAAAAGTGGGACATGCTGATAGGTGGAATACAGCATACCTCTATACAGAGGAGCAGAGTCCGATGGGCTGACTCACGCTCATAAGTACACACTGAGCAATGGAACATACAGTGGTAGTAACAGATATCGGAGATAGACTCACGGAGAACAACACAAGGTGAGATGGTATACACCAAGTGACAATAACAAAAAGAGTTCA
>WWET01000077.1:454451-468492 GCA_011038615.1 Limnodynastes dumerilii | reverse complement strand
TATATTATATATATATAATTTTGCTCTTGGTGTGCCATGGAATTCTGGGAAGGACTTAGGTGTGCCAAGGGTGAGAAAAGGTTGAGGACCACTGGTCTTCATCAATGCTAAGTACATTTTATTTTTAGTTTCACAGATGTCTTTATTACAATATAAAAAAAAAAACTTGAACTTACTGTTGCCATGTAACGCTGTAGTTGGTAAAGCCAGAATCCCCGGCTAAGGTTCAGCCACCCGTGTTGCCTCAGCCAATGGAGATGGTTCTGATGGAGACAAGGCTTGTGTCTCCACATCTTCAGGGGAACTGTTCCTACTGTCCTCAGTCACAGAGGAGGAATCCATCACATCATTCTCTTTGAACATAAGGGGTGATATGGACCTCAACGCCATACTTGCCATACTTGCTTGCGAGCTTTTAGGAGCCTGACTTGATGTGCAGCTTGAAGAGGACAGAGAAATAGGATTTGACAGTGCCAAGTAACAAAATATAGCATTGCACTGGTCATAAAACTGCCACTCCATCCGTCCAGCACAACTCCTTCTTCTATTGTCATGGACTTTGGAGTATTGTTTTCTCAAAGCCTTGAGCTTATTCACAACTTGTTGTTGCGATTTTTTGATGCCCCTGTCTGTTAATATCTTTGCAATATTGTAGTAAACAGTTGCATCTTTCACTGTTCCCATTATTTTGTTGTTGAATTTCTTCCTCCCCTTGCACACAAAGCAGCTCTCGCACCTCCTCACCCTTCCAATGCGCCATTCTCACTAGTTTGCAGTGGGCAGCATTTATATGATGTCATTATTCTGTGTCCTTAGTCCTCCAATCAGAGGCTTTTTTTTATGCAACCCAGGTTTAAAAACCCAGGTCACACCTTTCACACTGCACGCCTACCCAGGTCGGATCCGGGAATAACCCTTCTTTTCACCCGGACCCTTTCACACTGAACCTTGGCCCGGCAAAAACCCGAGTTTTTAGGGCGATGTGAAAGTGGTATCAAGGGATGCTTTATCTGGTTATGATGCAATGCTATTGTGTATTTGGGTATACAATAGCGGCTTTATAATGTCTAAGACATACTATTCACCTTGGCATTGTCATATGGGCCTATTTCTTGCAGGTTAGAGATTAGCTCAATAACCAATTATTAATTACTTAGGTTTAACAGAGCCTAGTACCAAGGCTGGGATTGATGGGAGCAGAGCTGGCACTTCTCACTTAACTTGTTCCAGTACAAGTGCACTTTGTAAAGTGATCTCATACAGTTAAGTGCTCTTGCTCTACCTGATGTATCTGCACCTGTGTCAGTATTCATCATTCTTCATTTATGTGGATCTTTACAAGTGTTTTAGCAGTCTCCATATTATGTATGCCTGCTTACAACCACACAAAATTATATCCAATTGCAAGTTTCTGTTTTAGTGATAATGATTCTTTATGGCCGCTTGAAAAAATAAAAACAACACAAAGAATGAGCTAAAAAATATATATTTTGGGAAAAAGTACATTATCTTTCCTGTCATAGTAGATCTAAATAAGATGTCTGTCAGTAATAAAAAAACAAAAAAACAAAAAACACAACTATATTATTATACACAATTGGTAGCATACCAAGCACATGAGTAGATAAAATGATTTGTGAATTCAACTATAAAAATCAAACTTTTTCTTGTCCTCTCTTTTTATAAAAATATTGATTACAATAAATCTGCTGCAATCAAAGACAGAACATATAGTTAGAATTTTAAAATCATCTGTTTAAGTGCCCTGCTCCGAAAGAGAATTACATATTTTGACCATGATCCCAGTAAAACAATTTCCATATATAAATAGAATGCAAATCAATGTTAAATATTCTGAGTGAGACTTATTTCTTTGGTATGCATAAATAAACTATGAATAAGCAATGGGGTAATATGCAATACAATTTCAGCAATAAACAGTAATAACTACTTGTGAAAGTCAAAGAAGAGAAGACTAAAAATATTCACAAAACTAAATTTCTTTTTTAACGAGTTCAAACTCTAAAACCCTATAAATAAAGAACAAATCTGTGACTACCTGACATCCTAACCCTGCTAAACAAATTATTCCTCTTCCCAGATGCTGTCAGGGAAGCTCTAAAAGGGAGGACAGGCCAGTTATAAGACTACTAGTGCTTCTAGGCTCGGTCATGTGGCCTTAGTGAAATATTTCCCAGTAGAGCACCACACATGACATCATGACATCACATCAGCACTTGCATCCCCACCCCCATGCTCCATGTGATGAAGCCAGCAGCTACTCTTCTGTGAGAACAGCACAGGCAAACAGGTGAGTATACTGTATAATAATAATTACTATTAATTATGTATATTGTCTTTCTGCCAGGGAGAGCTGCAATCACAGCACCACCCCTGGCAGTTTTATGTACAAACAACAACTGAAAAAATAACTGTGATTTATATTACAAACATTATAGTATTTTAGTTTGTTTTGTTTGTTTAGTGACCTTTACTCTGTAATTACTATGTGAAAAATATCCATAAAGAACAATATTGGTGGACATTTTTATTATATTATTCTTTTATTCCTCATTTGGGGCCGGATTCGGAACTTCGCCGCCGTTTCGGTCGGCTCTTCATCTATAGTGGCAGTGGAATTTTCATGGCAGATTGCTGTGCCCCCAAGTTGTGTAAATACTAGGGGAGATCACTTCCCCTGCATATATACGGGACAACTTCAGGACCCTGCCTTAATATTTACACATTTGCATAAATAAGTATCATATTTAAGGGCTTAATCAAGTCTTTACTGTTCGACTTACATGCACCACCATCGGAAAGGCTTCCAGCACGGAAGCCTGGGTCCTGAGGAACCAGATCCATGCAGGAAGGTCGTCTGTAACGCATGCACATTCGCCATTTTTGTACGCTTTCCACTCAAGTCTGGATCTGGTCCATGGTAATTACAGATAAAGGTCCGGATTTACAGTTACGTATTTTGTGATTTTATTCAGATTTTGTCTGTATATTTATCAACTGTTAATTACCATTTGGGAATCTTTGTCTCAATGTCATACAGTCATCTTCATTATGAAAATAGTGAGTGTTCTGCATTATACTTCCACGTCTCATCATAGCTATAGTTCATTTGAAAGTTTTGACTCTTAACATTGGATCTCACACAAAAAGTTGTAAGTCTATTTTATATATACAATGTATTTACCCTGTAAATAACTAAATAGATATATTTATATGTTTAATTTTCATGTGAACAATGATAGAATGTCGTGATTAAAAATGTATACTTTACACACGCAGTAATGATGCTTCCTGTGTATATTACACAGTAACTTGCGTGTGATCAAAGGGCTTCATACATTGTTTGAAAGGCTCCGGGAAAATTGTTGCTAAGGGGCTGTTCTCCCTTTTCGTTAACCTCAATCCATAAAAGCAAGTTTTCCAGTAATTGTTAGTCCAGCAGGCAGTATTTACATATGTTGAAACAAGGAAATATTACAAGTTTATCTATAAATATTTTAGATAGGCTTAACCATAACTTTATACATTTCTTTTTTGTGTATCCTGTATTGTGTCATGTTTCTAATTCTGGCTGATACAAGTTTTTAAAACATAGTATACTTGTAAGCCATAAGTTATACCTTAAAGATCTTTGTCTCTGTCAAGGATTCAATTCTCCAAACCACCCTAGTTTATGGGATTCTTATTGAACACAGTTAGTAAAGGTAACTGCTAAAGAAAAATATAATATAAATATTATTTACTTGTCGGAAATCATATTTATATAGTGATCAAAATAGGGAATTGTAGGAAGTTTGGATTAGGTCTAATAATAATAATAATAAGAAGAAGAAGAAGAAGAAGAAGAAGAAGAAGAAGAAGAAGAAGAATGAAGTTATTGTTTAGTGCAACAATACTTCTGTAACTCTACATCTGCAAATGTGAATATATTATAAAGGAGAGCTAAATTTATCTCTCCTTTGCCACTACCCTCTAATGGAATTCCTTATCATTCCATAGCCTGTAAATGTCTAAGACTCCTTGAAGATCGCACTACAACATATACCGATCACACTTACACTATTCTCCTGATATAGCCGTACAATCGGCCAGTTAACCAGTGTCCACTCTGACCCATGCTCTTGGTTAATATTATGCCATTTCCTACTAAATTGAATACTCCTTCATGGCAGTAACTTCACTACTGTTTTGTATTCATGCAGAGCCGAAACTAGAAATTTTAGCACCAAGGGCAAAAAGGAAAAATGGTGCCCCCAGACCCTAAATTCAAATCCAATTTAACCATAAATATTAACTACTGGTACCCCCTTAAGATTGGCGCCCTGTGTGGCCGCCCCCATCGCACACCCTCTAGTTACGGCCCTGTTTTCCTGTATATATTTGTTTTGTCCTCCTTAGTTTCGATTTCCCCCTTGTTTCTGCCTTTTGTCTTCCTTTGCGTTTGGCACATGTGCATGAAGTCATGCTAATGGATCAGTATACATTCTGCTTTTTGCAGACTTTAGTAAAATGACACTTCCAACTCCTACTGAAAGGATTACAATCAGTGGACGGAACTTCCTATTACAATGTACAATGGTGAGCTGTCACAATTCTGCCCGTACAAAGGGAGTTTATAACCAATGCTTGGATAGTACAGACTTGTGTTTTTAAATCCCTCACATCTGCTATTTGGAGATCAGACCACCTACAAATTTAAAGTGATAATCCGGTCCAATAAGTAGTTTTATAAGTTGTCAATTTGTAATAATGTAATAATTGCTAATTGCCTATAGTACATCTGTACATCTTTTCCTTATCAAAACATACCACATCTTTATTATATTTAAAACTGTATTATGTTGTAAAGCACTGCAGACAATTTTTGGTGCTATATAAATAAGTGTTAATAATAATAATAATAATATTTTTTATTATTATTAATATTAATAATAATAGTAATAAATAATAATAATAATAATAATAATAATAATAAATAATGGGGAGAGCAGCTGTTAGTATGTTGTAGTACCCAAAGAGTTAGAAGTAGTGTGAATAATAATAATAATAATAATAGGCAGACTAACCCCCAACTTGTAATGATGACTCTTCCACCTAATAGGAAAGACTGATACCTGTTGTTATTACATAAAGTCTATTTCCAACTCTACAATTATTAAAAATTTCTTGAAATCATACTTATTTTATGCTACTGATGTCGCAATTATTTAAGTACTTTAGGCCAAACATGAATTTAATAGGTCAGCTCTACCGAGGTCTTTATTCTAATATATCCCACTGGTAGCTACAGTCAAAAGGAGAGATGTCAAGTTTAGTTTTAGTATGCACATACTTATTCAGGAATGATATCCTTGTGGCTCTAGCTGTCAGCACAGGGCATATTTCTAACAAATACTGAAATTATATTCTCAGAAACACCACCAGAATCCTGCTTGACCCAACCTAAGCAGCCTTAGGCCAGTACTGTATCATAATAGTATATTGATAGAAAATATTTTGTAATATTGGACAAATCCCAGATGGCAACTACAAATGAGGATGACACTTGCGATTATGAACACTAATATATTAAGAATGTTGCTTATGTTCTGTTTCAGAATTTTGTCTGATTGCTGTAACAAATTCAATGATTGTATATGTTATGCAAATCAGCATAAATTGATTATTTTCTAAATATTATTTATTATTAATAATTAAAGGAAACACTTGTGAATGTTAGCTGAAAAAGAGACAAGAAAGCATAATATTTAGAAAACGGGCAGAAAAGTATTTCTTTCAAAAAACAGAAGTAATTATTAAACTTTTAGAATTGTTTAAACTCATCCCTGATAATAAATGATGAAACCCTTAATAACTGTGTTTCCAAAGCGTTACTAAGCCTTTGAGCTGCAATGTTAACTATCAGAAACATTTTAATTAATATATTTAATTCTGTGCTAAATTCTAAACGGAAACCATTTATGGTTTTATTATGTTTTCTGCATATTACCTTGCAGAGCAAAGCTACAGCTGTTAATTAGTGCAATGTTTGGGCAGGAATACCCTAGCAGGTGACAGGTGATAATATGTGCATAAGTGCAAAACTATACTGCGTTAGCAGGAAAACCAACTACTTGACCATCAGTCTATTACAAGGTTCAGAAAATCCAATTAGGTTACAATCAATGTTGGAATATAAGCAGGTCACCAGTTTTCATTAATTTCAGGATTATATCATAAAAAGGACTAGCCCTATGTCTTACAGTACCACCTTGAACTTAGGTCCTGCTTGCATGGGTATTGGGTTTAGAACCTGGTCTGGATAGTATATGCACATTGGGGCTATAGCCATAGTCTTATAGGGGTTGTTACTGGCATTGAGTTTGCGAGGGCTGAACTTTCACCCAGGATTTACTGTCTCTGCTCATCACTGGCTGGATTCAGACTTAAGAAGGAGCTTGAAATTAAGGGCCGTATTCAGAGAGCCGTATTTTCGGCGACTTCCATGCGTATTTTTAAATACGTTTAAACTGCGAATGCGTAGTAACTTTTTATACGCAGTCAACGTAGACTATACTCGCGGAAGTGCCTAGTGGACGGACTTGGGAATCGGACGTAGGAAATTCCACACGGAACTCCCATGGAGGAATTTACATAGAAATGGGCGGGGAAGTGGGCGTGATTACAAAGATACGCACGGACGGAGGACACATACCCTCTTAATGACAGCGGAGAGTTAGGGCTAGTCTATGGAGGCGGAAGTCTCAGAGAGGACGGATTAGCAAGGGGAGTGACTGGGGTTTTGGTGGGTGTAACTTGCTCTGTCTGTGCATATATTTGCGCTCCGATTGCAGCACGGAAGTATGAATACGGCACTAAGGGCCTGATTCAGAGGCTGAAAATAAGAACTTAAAGTTACACCTGGGCTAAACCATGTTGATTTCAGGGGAGTCAAATTTCATTTGTTGCAACAGTATTATAGTTAAAAGGTGATGTTTCCCAGCTCAAGTCTAATTAGCAGTTTAAAAGTGAAGCTGATCAGTATCTGTGTGCAATAAGCAAAAGCAAAGCATGCATAGAATAACATTAACTTACCTCTCTTATTTTCAGTCTCTGAATCACATGCACAACCAGTAGGAATATTATTCATGGAGTGTAAAGCCACACCAAAAAGAGGTCAGAAAATAGTAGTGCACAATCACTTTATTAGTATCAAACAACTCTGCAAATTATTTTTTTTTTAAATGCTCACAAGCAACACATTAATACCATGTTATTGCTTACAATGATATTGACATTTGGAAGACTGCTGGTACGTATTTTCCCTAACTAAAAATAAAGAACAAAGAATAATAACAGCCACCTCAAGGTAGATCTTTACCCCTCCGAAGGGGTCTACATGTCCCTGGATCCAAATGGCAGGCAGCTGGGAAGCATTGATCGGGGTCTTAGGCAAAAGAAGGACCTGTTTGAAGTACTTGGGACTGACAATTGCAACATTTTCTGAAGGTCCTATTTTATCAAGTTTGACCTGTCACTTTTAAAAGAGTGTACAAAAAATGCACACAACTGTGTCTCATTCTATTATCATTTCAAAAGATGGCATATGGAAGCACACACTTCCTTCCTGAACACACATTATTTATTCATATACAACTGACAGAGGTCTCTTCTATTCACTGCAATCATTTTCTTTCATCGCTACAGGGAAAGTAACAGACTATTGTTTTGAGCACTTGTCTACTTTTTAATAGAGTAATTATACTACTTTGCAAGGTTGAAGTATATTCTTTATATTAATATACATAAATAAATAACCTCATAAGACATAATTTGTGGAGCTGTACTAAAATAACATCTTTTTGATGATTCCATAATAAAAATATAGAATGATGCATTATTTTAACATTACTTTACTCTCTTCTGCAAAGATTGTTTAATATCTTACAAAACGGATACTGTTTTCCCATAACATATTTATTCAAGATTTCTCTATTTTTATCACCATTTAGTTTCACTCAGAAGTATATGTAGTGTTTCCATGTGAATATGTTCTACCTTAAATTTAAGTTTGACATCCACTTACAAATTAACAACTTTTGGATTATATTCATTGTGGTGCAAATAGAAACGAATAAAAAACAGTCTTTTGACTTTACATTTCTGCAGCTTTGTCCTCAGTTTTTATGTTCTGTTGTTAGTAACAGAAGCCATATTTGTTGACTCTTGTGGATATTCAGACATTGCTCTCCCAGATCTGAGCTTGAGGCAATTGATTTAATGTGAATTGCGTCATCAAGTCCCTCCCTGTCCCTAGCAACACTAGTATACTAGGGGGGGCAGGACTTGAGACCGTGGTTTCTATGGAATACCGGGAGAGCTGGACGAATTTCGTGAGTCTCCCGGACCTTTCGGGAGAGTCGGCAACCCTGTAAAATGGTATAGGATCATCTTTGTTGTTAGATTATTTTACCTGTTAGATTGTTCCAAGTATTACATTACATGTTAGTCTATGTGTATATGGCCTCATCCTATGGTATTTTACTTTTCAAAGAGTTTATGAAAAAGGGCAGCTATGTAGAAGAAGCTCAAAGAATTCAGTAACTGACCCACACATTGACAAAATGTTAGAATTCCAATTACAAACTTTTATAGTAAACTTCCTTAGTTTCAGAACTAATCCTGCCTCCAGGTGTTGTGCACATAGTGGCTCTATACTTTGGAATTCCCTAGAGCAGAACTAAAATTTAAATTTTGGGGAAAAAAGCTGAGGTACAACATGAAATTACAGGGTCTGCAAAGTGTTTTTTTTTTGTCCTTTTTTTATATACTTTCGGGAGAGTCGGCAACCCTGTAAAATGGTATAGGATCATCTTTGTTGTTAGATTATTTTACCTGTTAGATTGTTCCAAGTATTACATTACATGTTAGTTTATGTGTATATAACACCTCCAGGTGTTGTGCACATAGTGGCTCTATACTTTTGAATTCCCTAGAGCAGAACTAAAATTTTAATTTTGGGGAAAAAATCTGAGGTACAACATGAAATTACATGGTCTGCAAAGTGTTTTTCTTTTGTCCTTTTTTATATAATATATATTTAATTTGCTATCATTTTTTTTTAACTTTGTCTTTATTAGGAGGAGCACAACTATCAGAGAACACAGTGAGTAATCACATTGCGGGGAATCTTCCCCTAGGAGTGTGTGTTGCCGATCGGTGGCAAGAACAAACGGGACAGCGAGGGAGTAATCGCCTACAGACTGCCCAGCCACAAACAACGAGGGCTGCTCCACAGACGTGGGACACAAACAGGCATAGTACTGTGAGTTGGAACACTTCACTCCCACATATTAATCGTACTGAATGCTTGAAGTGACCATAGTAAACAGTACATGATTTTTATTATAGCAAAGGTTAGTGTTAATATTTATGGACATTGCAAATCCAATATATTTGATCATTGTCTATTTATTTATTGTGATAGCAACATCTTGAATAGTGTCAGAGAAATGAGTCCATCATATGCATTTGGGACCACACTTATTAGAGCCAATTATATTGGGTACAACATCTGACTTATAAATTCAGATTAAATTGTAAAATATAATTGCTGACAATTAGTGTGGATGATGTTATAATACCAATCTAGAATACCAACTATTGGAATATCATTAGATTGGTGGCACATATGTGCAATTGCTATATTTATAAATATTATGTTCTTATATTGAAGTTTTTAGGCTGGTAGCACTTGATCAGTTTGAAGGGGTTCCACGGATTAAGTGAAATGAATTATTGCTATACTGTGACATTTTAATATTTCTGAAGTGTGATATATATTATGTGTATTTTATAGAACTTTCAGGGTACATTTCAATAAAACCTCATTTGTGTTATACCCATTAATACATCCCCCTTTTTATTGTTTTGCTTTTTAAGGGATTTGGCTATTCTCAGGGTTGCAGCTGGGATACCCAGGTACTATTATTTTTTTTATATGATCTACACCATTAGAAGTTTGTAAATAACGGAAGAAAACTATGCCCCTCCGTACGTATGTGACTAAGTGCGATTCAGAAATCAGTGCCTAATGGACTCCCGTGCCTAAATCCTATGTAACTTGCGTGGAAAAAGTTACTACGCATGTGTAATTTATCCGACCCTAAAAATACACATGCAAAAACAGGCAAAATCCATTCTGTGAATCCGGTCCCCGATGTGGAGGTGCACTATCCAAGATTTAGCTATAAGACACTTATTAGCAGCTAGTACATGTGAAGCAAGTTTAGCGAACTGCCTGCCAAGAATTTTTTTATTATTGGGACATATGCAAGAAGCTGATTTTACAGTGATCTGATCCCAAGCAAAAGATATAGAAGGATATCTAATTGCTGAGCCACACTATCCATGCAGGCATCCATATGTTCACAAGTTACCAATCTCACTCAGGCAGGAACTGCCATATCGTTTCAGGCTCAAGAAGTCAAGGTACAAATTCTAGACGGATTATAATGTGTTCTGAATGGATACCATGGGTAGAAATTAAAAGCTGTCCCAATTTAATGGGAAAGCATGTAAACCAGTTTTTGTTATTTCCATAAAATAAAATGATACATATTAATGTATACAAGCTGTAACATTAAAATATTAGCAACTCAAAATGCAGTGTTTTAGGTGAAAAATATGAGACATTGTTTATGAAAATGAAATACTTTTATTTTTAGGTTTGTAACCATGAGCACACAAGTGTTATTCTTCTTGGCATCTACATAGCAGAGAGAAGAAGCAGGAGTTCAATACAATCATGCCAAACCCAGGGAGCTGCAGTGAGTGACTGGCAGCCCACAGCATGTGCTCTATCCTGTATTCTGCAATACAATATTCTTTGCTAGATTATGCAGTATTTATTTTATCACTGCACATCTAATGCTGAAAATTGCATAAATATATCCTGTACAATCTACATTATTAAAGTAGAACAGCTGCTTTTCTCTGCTTGGGCTGTTGCTATATTAAACATAAGAAAATGCACAACGCTCAAATGCCTACAAAGAGAATAGACACACATGCGTATTTGCCACGTGCGTCTTGTTAGGACTAGAGAGATGTTAGGCGCTCTCTCGGGTGCCCTCACTACAGAAAAAACCCTGCTGGCCAGCACTGGGCGCCCTCTTACCAGGCAACAGGACTGAAGCTCCAGCCCATAGTGGAGGCCAGGTATTTCCACATCACTGGACCTCCGCTATTTATAGCAGCACAGACCAATACTCCATGTCTGATTATAGGGTCCATGGATGGGATCCGGAATTAAGAAATGCAGACGTTTTCCACACTCAGGTTTCGATTCTAATTAGCTTCACACCGGTGTAGTTTGCGGTTCGAAGCTAATCCCACAAATTTTTTTGGGGGCGACTTTTATGCACCATTTTTCATACCATATATGATGGGAAAAATCCCAGCGCATACTTTTTCCCATCATCACGGCTAATTGAATCTGGCCCTCTGTGTGCGGATAATGTCTGCATTTCTGTACAGCGCATGCTTGCATTATAGGCTTCCAGCATGGATTTAGATAATCGGGATCCAGGCTTTCCAACGATAGATGTGGGGGCAACCCAACAAGCATAGACTCTGTACACATGGTGGGAGGGGTGATGTATTAAAATCGTACAGTAAAGGTTTGGGTAAGGTGCATCGCCTGGACTGCTGTTTCTGGAACTGGGACCTCTTCTACAGGCAAGTTCATCTTTACCATCTAGGGCTCTGGTAAACATTAAAGACATGTTAGAATTCACCCCTATAGTTTAGCCATAGTGTCAACATATAAGTGCAATGAGTATCAGCCAACATGACAAGGAAAAGGAAAGGTCAGTCTGACATAAGTCAAGCAGAATACAAACATGGATTACATCATTAGGAGATGTATCTTTTGCACCTGCAAGGGCTGAAGACGTGGTGCTAACCAGATGCATGCAGTATTGGCTTATTCCAATGTGTACAGCTTTGCATAAAGGACAAAAAAAATCTGTATTAGCATGTTCTTATTACAACTCATTTACACCCATTTTGCAAGCAATCCTACATCAGCCAATCTACCCCCTACCAGCAATTATCTCTGAGAGAAAGGCACTTAACTGTCTTTATGTAATGCATTTATATATGTACATACTGTAACATATTTTCATGAAAGGCAAATCAGTGTACAGAGTATTTGCAGATAGGAAAAGTCATTATTGAGGTGGTAAAGTGAATCATAATGAAAAATGGATGTATGGTTCAGCTGAGATTCTAACATTAACCAATTTAGTTACAGAAATCCATAATTTATTGCAGGGCAGAGTCTTGCCTATCCCCTGTCTGACCAATCAATGGTTAACATTTTTATGCTACCAATTATAAATAGCAAGACCTTAAGCCGTTTTCCTCCCCTTGCAAGTATGTATAAAATATTAAACTGGAAATTTCAGTGGGTGTCTTGGGTGAATATATTTTCACCTTCGTCCCTCCAGTTTAATAAATGTTGGAGTATTAACTAGTTTTACTCTGCTGTAGTTTATGTGCTCTTAGAGTGAATATTTATTACACACTAACTCCTCCATGGCATGGAATCTAACGTGTTCATCTTGTTCTGCATGGCAGCTTGGAAGACTACAGATATGCTCTGTCAATCTCCCAACTGCTACTGAAATAAATATTAATCTTGTTATTGAAGAAGACCTTTACTTTATTTGAAAATGGCTAAGAAACCTGCCTGACCTTTGTAATCTCATCGTGTTAACAGAAGTGAAGACAAATATATGGGAAGCCCTCTATGTCGCTAGTGAGATCTATAAAGAAGCAATTTTCAAATCCCATTCTTACTGATGTTGTACTATTCTTTTCCAGTAAGTAATATCTCTGGCTTCCAGTGAGATCCCTTACATTTGCCTATAGTCTCTATCCCATGGGTATATTATATTTAAATTGGTATCCTTTGTAAAAATAAATAAATAAAGGTTTATATATAAATTAATGAAAAGGTGTGGGTCGGCCCTTTTTGAAATGGCTGTTTTCTCCCAGTCAGTTACGAACTGGTTGGGAAATTGATTGCTTCTGCTTCGCAAAGGAGTAGCAATCAATCCACCGAAGAAAGATGGAGCAGCAAATGTTGAGTATTAATGTAACCCCAACTCTTACCCTGATCCTTACCCTAACCCTCCCCTTCCATTACCCTAACCCTAACCAACTCCTTCCATTACCCCAACCCTATCTTTCCATTACCATAACCTAACCCTTCCTTCTCCACAGCCTGACCCTAAAACTCCCATCCTCAAAGCCTGACTCTAAGACTCCCATCCTCACAGTCTGACTTTAAGACTCCCTTCCCCATTGCGTAACCCTAAGACTCCCTTCCCTATAACCTGACTTTAAAACAGCCCTCCCAGCAGCCTAACTCTAAGGGGTATATTTACTAAAGTCGGTTTTGGCTGGCGATTATGAATCGCTGCGATTTTGCAGCGATTTCTTTTTTAATTGCTGCATTCACTAATGCATTCACTAAGCGTCGCTCTAGCAAGGGGTAAATCGCTGTGCTTTTCTATAGAAAAAATCGCTGTCGCTTTGTGTAAACATTTTTTTTTAAAAGCCAAGCACAGCATCGTTGAAACACTTAGCCAAGCTGCGCTGATAGAACTACAAGGCTACAAACGCTGAGCCTTGCAGTAATATCAGCGTCAGCATAGTAAGCCTTCTAAAAATGCTGCGCTGTGTGGTGTAAAAAAAAAAACATACAGTCACATATAAGCACAATGCACATACATAACAATATATGCCATATAGTAAAACTCAAGAAAAATGCATAATATGTCCCTCAATAATTTAATAAAAATACAGGTGGCCACTCTGTAATGTTTAAAGCATCCTATGTGTCACATAGGGCCTGATCCAGAGCTACGAAATTTTCGCACGACGGGCGAATGCGTATGTTCGTCCGTGCGTATAAACATACACGCCCCTAACACTCCCATTGTAAAGTACCTGCTTACGGCGGCTATACCCT
>WWET01000077.1:421966-434303 GCA_011038615.1 Limnodynastes dumerilii | reverse complement strand
TCATGGTGTCACCCCTATGAATCTCTTTCCATACAAGACCTTAGTAATGTTTTTTGTACTGTTACTCATAAATCAAAACTCCCAAATACTTCTCCATGTAATAGCAATAGAATGACAAAAAATTGTTAAATTAAAATTACCTTCATATTACAAAATTATATGCACAGCCTAAATGTATTTACAGTACATTTACATACTTTTATGTGGTTAAAATGAAAAAGTAATGTCCTTGTTTTCAGACATCCCTTCTGCCTCTTGTGTATTCCCTTTGTATGTTTCCAGTCATCCTTTCAGTCCCTTTGTATGTCTTTAGTCCCCTTGTATGTCTCCAGTTCCCAGCCATTCTATATTGCTTCCTCTAATTTCAATTACCTTTGCTGTTCCACCTGAAGTTTTCTAAATAAGTAGGTAAATAAATAAGAATGATTGAAGGTAAGTTATTCGGAATGCAGGCTAGATAGATTTATCAGCTGATATGTAGTACAACAAGGAGGCATGGGGACCAAACTAGGTGAAAGAGGTCCTCCTGATCACAGAGGTGATTGGAACTCTTTTCAATGCTTGCAACAAACCATACGTGCGCTTTAAGTTCTGACATTTTAAGAGGGTGTCGTGACTTCCAAGCCTTGGCTATAAGGCATTTGGCAGCTGCAAGTATATGTGAGGCAAGTTTGGCTGAGTGCTTGTCGATATCCGGGAAGGGGAGGCACAGGAGCGATGATCATGGGTCTTTGGAAACAGGGAGAGATAGGAGAGAGGTTAGGAGGTTATGTACTTTATCCCAGAAGAGAGAAATCTTAGGACAGGCTGAAGTTATCTTCTTCTTGCTCTTTTCTTTTCCATGGCATGCTCTCTCTCTCTCAAGATGCTGACATGACCTTGGGGCTGCAGGTGAGCTGTGCATTCCAACACAGTGCCTGGCTAGCCCATCGAAAGGATAACCAGCCAGGCACTGTGTCTGTTCTGTGGCTGAACTCCTGCCTGATGACTTTTAATTACTTTAAGCACTTAAATGGTGCATATACTTTTCCATTTTCCCTTCTGAGGCTGACACCTGCTGTTGTCAAAATCCCCATAGTGATGACATTAGTTGCGAGTCCCTTATTTGTACAGAATTACGTTTGCAGGACCCTGCCCTAAAATAATCGCACCCCACCACCACATAAATTGGTGGGAGTCCCCGGCACGATGGCTGTCTATCAGTAGTAGCGACAGCTGAAAGATCTTTTTCAGCTATCTCTATTTCAAATAGGCAGCCATTTTAGATGTTTTTTCTGAATCAGTGTGTATGCCTATTGGCATACTCACCCATTTATTTTCGGAAACGCCACCCACTGGACCCGACACACCCACCGCCCACCGACGACACCACCTGAGAGGTAAGTAACCTCCATGGGGACTTTTAGGGTTAAGGGAAGGGTTAGGGTTAGGCTCTGGGGAAGGGAGGGTTAGGGTTACAATTAGGGCCATGGAAGAGGAAGATTAGGCTGCAGGGAAGGGAGGGTTAGGGTTAGGCTCTGGGGAAGGGAGGGTTAGGGTTATGGTTAGGGCCATGGAAGAGGAGGATTAGGATTAGGCTGTAGGGAAGGGAGGGTTAGGGTTAGGCTCTGGGGAAGGGAGGGTTAGGGTTAGAGTAATAGACGGGGAGAGTAAAGGTAAGGATTAGGGAAAGGGTTAGGGTCAGATTCTTTACTTACCTTTCGGAGCACCATGTTCAGTGCTCCATGGATCGATTGGTTTACCTCTTCGAGGGCCATTCTTGACAGGGATCCACACCCACGTAACATGGGGATGGTGTGTAAAGCAGGAAAGTCCTCATTGTCCTATTTACATACATCCCCTTCCACTCACAGAGCGGAAGCACTTCTGCACAAGGTCCTATCCCATTTTGCTGAATATTTACCAGGACAGAATTCTGGATCCAGAGAATTCTAATTGCTGTAATTGTAATGCAGCACTTGCGCATGTGCTGCTTATCAAAATGGGGAGTTTTCCCCTTCTAGCAATCATAAAACACCCCCCTTGTAGTAATCCTGGATCTGGTTGGACATTATTAAAGTTATCCTTGCTGGCCCTGGAGCACTGTCATAGATGATCAAAGGAGTGTCAATTAATACTGCAATCAACTGTACCAAGATTACATATGGTTAACATTTGCAAGGTATCAAATATATTTCAACCTATTCTACCACAGAAAATACAGAAAAAAGTAGTAGCCATGCAAACCAAATAATACATGGTTAAGTATTGTTACAATCAATTCATAGCGTGCCATTCTGAATCCTTTCTTTCACAGTGATATTGAATTTATAATGACTTTCTATATATTTGTTTTATTTTTCTCTACGACAGGAATTTCTAGTAACCTTGTACCTTTGATATCCATGATCTGAAGCTGTTTACATTTTTCAGTATTGCAACAATTCTTCTGATTATTGTGAATACTAGGAATCTACCATTCTTAGAAAATGATGAATAACTTCCAAGATTTTTCACATATATGCTGCTAGGATCTAGATTTTTTGTTCATTTTTTCTGCATTATTTAAATCAATGCAGAAAGTAGATTATATTGTGCTACCCCTGTATTATAATTTATATAAAATGTACCTATTGGCATCTCTACAGTTGTAGCATGTTAATGAGATCTTAATGTATGGATAACAAAACTGAATACAAATCATAAGCGATAGCAAAGACATAGCAAACCTGCAATTCAGCAGCTTCAGAATTCTGTACATTTTTACCATTATTCTTACAAAAGAAACATAGAAAGTGTTGGCAAATAAGACATTTCCACATTACCCATCCAGCCGGCCTAGTTTGTTTTTTCTTTTCTTTAATTATACTAACTCTATTGGACCCTCAGTTTAGTTTAAGATTCATGAGATCCATGATGTTGTAGAATCATCAGAAGCTGCATCACATTGGGGTAGATCCAGACCTAAGTGCCTGTTACGTTGCATCGCATAGCGTATTTACACTAGCGTATATTATATATGCACTCCCCTAGACTCTCCCCTCACTCGTACATACTTTGGCCATTTTACGCTTCCCAAACCCTACCTTAACTTTTCAAAGCGTAACTACTGACGTACGTAAAGGCTTCACGTACGTAGGTGCCGAAGCACATCAATACTGTATGATTTAAATGCCTCACCCCACCTTCGAAGCGTAATTACGGATGTCGTATGGATGTCACGCCCCTTTGTTCGTAGTTACGCTGTTGCTACTAGGCTGGTACGTACGCTCACAGTTACGTGGCGTAACATCTGCAGCATGTTTGCGCAGTAAATACTAATGGATGATTTTACGTCAGTGGCTAGCGTAAAATCACTCGCGTACGTAGTTTAGGATCTGGCCCATTGTGAGATTTTCTTTTTGGGGAGCTCCTTAATTACAAGATATGCAATGTCCCACTGTCTTCTACATTTCTGCATGTGTACTTTGTCATGACATGTCATGATGACTCCAACTTTCTGTTCCTGTACTATGACTGCCTTTGTGGGAGTGCATAGGCAAGTTATGATCTATAGGATCAGCGTGAAGAAGGTACAGAACATGCAGAACAGGATAATGGGAAATATTTAGCTCTGGATCTTTTCAGCGTGCACTACTAAATGCCGGTAAACAAATCTGAAATTAAATATCTATCAGATGTCAGATAGTTGCACAAGAAGACAGTGTGTAACAAGTAGTAGCCTCTACCACCTCAGAGGTGAGGCTATTCCACTTATCAATTCACATTTAGTAAAGTAATGGCTTCTAAACTTACTACCCACCAATTTTTATACCCTCTGTTGTGTTGTAATGCATCTCTTCCTATGAATAATGCTTCCCTCCTCTACCTGATTATACCCCTTGATATATGCGAAAGCCGCTATTATATCCCCCCTGTCCCTTCTCTGCTGAAAGCTATACAAGCATGTTGATGTTTTTAGGAAAGGGAGAAAAGCATGCACATAATTGCTAACAAATGTTTTGTTATTTTTATTGTCCTACAATTGCAGTTCATGGTCAATAAATTGTGTTCGTACTGAATCGTTTTATATACTTCCTATGTTACTTGTGGCAATACATTAAATAAAATGTTCCTGCCAAGAAGATAAAGGGACCCTAGCACACACATTTATATCGCTTTGTGATTTTCATTAGCTTAAACATCTTCACTCCAAGTTTAACTTGGCATAAAGACATCAGTTAACAGACAGAAATGCTGGGCAATGAACTTGATAATTCCATCAGTTGTTGACTTGGAAATTGCTAATTGTTTTGAGGGGGGTTTGTTGTTGTTTTTAAACTATTGGTAATGAGCTTTGTCATCATTATTCACTGACATTCCTGTTTTACTTTTGTAGCCTTTTGCAATTTGAGAGTCTAGTATGATAATTCTGTGCCATGGCAGTACAAGCTGGCATGTTGGTAACAGTGCATCTCGATGTTCTACATACAATCCCTCCAACATGACCCATTCCACTAAGAACAAACTTCTCTGTTCCTGAGCTTCCAACAATCAGTTACTATGGTAACCACCTGTGTTGGAGAAAAAATATTTTCAAACACCAGTTACTTCATTAAGGGCTCTATTTACAAAGATTGTTTTAGTGCGATAGGGTTATTTTTCACTTCAAAACTTGCCCTATCGCATTAAAATGAAGTGTCACATATTTACAAAACGTCTGAGCGGAGTTTTACACTCCGCTCCCGGTCGACAGTCTAACGCCAGCTCAGGCTGGCGTTAGTGGCAAGTATACAGGCGATGTTCCCATATACCCCTCTTTTCCTCCCCCTAATAGCTGTTATTAGTGGGAGGAAAAGGAGGGCATGTATGGTGAGACCGTCGGAATACATCACAATCGTGCCCCAGTTAAAAAAAAAATTCTAAAAAAAATTTTTTTAGAAGTAAAAAAAGAAGTGAAAAAAAACCCATAGAAAATAGAAATAAACATTTACTCACCTGTCCGGGTGTCCCGTAGGGCTGCAGCTGTCCGGTCCCGGCATGAATACACTGTGTTTCTCATTTGAAAACATTTCAAAGGGGTAAAACAGAAGCACTGCGCATGTGCAGTGTTTCTCATGTCCTGAGCATGTGCAGTGTTTCTCATGTCCTGCGCATGTGCAGTGTTTCTCATGTCCTGCGCATGTGCAGTGTTTCTCATGTCCTGCGCAAGTGCAGTGTTTCTCATGTCGGCACTGACGTTTTTCTAAGTTCTGATTGAAAGATACTGCACACGTGCAGTACTTCATTCATGCATCGCTTCAATGAAGTGTACTGCACGGACCCGGTGGATCATCGCGGGACCCCGCAGGAGGGGTGAGTATTAGTAAATCATGTGAAGGAAGCTGCCAGGCTCGCTGCGATGATAAGCCAGCCTGATGCAGCTTCCTTCACAGGGAACAAGGAAGGTAAGTAAATAGAGCCCTAAAAGTGACAGCTGGAAGCTCAGGAACAGAGTATTTTTGTAATGGTTAAATGGGTCATGTTGGAGGGTATATATCAAATAAGTTAAAGCTTTGTTTAGGTAATTGGATTGCTGGATTGACCACATGCTTTTTATGCATGTTCTACTTTGGGTCCTAGGGCCGTATTTAGAGAATAGTCCGAAAAAAGTACGCAATTATTCACACGGACGCAGCAAGGCAACCCCCCTCCCCTCACACAGACGGGTTTTATGTGACTTACGAGTGCCTGGACTTGCCTTATCTTTCCGTGGGCATTTGCGTGCGTCGAGTTGCCCCATACATGCGTATCTAACTAATAGCGCCCACACTCCTTCATTAAAATGCCTCCCCCCACCCATTTTTATTTAAATTCTCACATGCATATTTTAACGTGGGAGATCCGTGTGTATTTACCCATGTGCGATTCACATGTCCATTCGGGAGGCATTTCCGCACGTATAGTCAACATGAACTCTGTAAATAAAGTTAATACTCATGCGCAGTTGAAACGAACCTAAAAATATGCACGGAACTCCCTGTGAAAACGGTTCTCTGAATACGGCCCCTAGTCTTCATTAAGGGGTGTCGGTCTCTGCTTAGAGCAGCCCTATTTCAAATGGGCCATTCTCTGTCTAGGAAATTGATCGCTTTTGCCTCGAAGAGGCAAAGAAATTGATCCCCAGAGGATTGAAGACAGAGTTCTGAATGGTAAGTATAAATCTAACCCCAACCCTTTCCTTAATCCTTACCCTAACCTTCCCCTTCCTTCATTTTACGTATGCAAGTGTACCCGAGTTATGCACTACAAAGTTTAATGCACTCCCCTTGCACGCACATAACTTGGCTGATTTACGTGTTCAGAACCCTACCTTAACTTTTCCTTGCGTATCTCTGGCTGTATGTTTCGCCTTGTCGTAGGTAAGTGGCTAACCCAGCCCATACTGTACAATTTAAATGCCTTCCTTCACCCACAATGCGTATTTTCGGCTTGCGTAGGGATGTCACGCCCTATCGTATGGAGTTACGTACACGTTATGTGCGATCAGAGTTACGATGCTTAACATCTGCCGTGTGCATGGCCAGTGCCTTCCCACAGCCATATTCACACATGTCGCGTGCATAAATTGCCTGTTGTTATTGAGTCTGGATCAGGTCCTAGGAGTCCAGGGCTTCCTACATTTTCAGTTTTAATGATAAAAGTTTTGCTATTAAAACAGAAACGTTGGTAGTCCTGATACTTTACTCTAATAGGGCCTGATCCAGACCTACGCCCGCCATCGCTAAGACGGCGGGCGTAAGTGTAAGATCGCCTGAAAATTGCTCAGCCCTTTTATATACCCCACATGTATGGCAAAAATTTTCAAGTAGACATAATGGGCCTGATCCAGACCTACGCTGTGTTTTTTACGCTGGTCATAAGCGTAAAAACGGCCATTTGTACTTACTGCGCATGCAGTCTTACGCTCAGAAATTCTGAGTGTATGGGCCTTGAGCGTACCACCTTCGGAACTAAGGTCGAGGGGGCGTGCCTGGCATACGATTTTCGTAAATACGCACCGAGGGCGGGGTGATGCATTTAAATTGTACAGTATGGGCATGCTAAGGAGTTTACGGCCACCCGCGGTTACGATCAGAAAAGTTAGGGTAGGGTTTGCTGAGACGAAAAGAGTAAGTACGACCAAGGTGAGTGCCGAGGGGAGTGCATTTTAGGTACGCTGGCGTAAATACGCTACGCACATGAGTGTTTCATGAGCATAGGTCTGGATCAGGCCCAATGTTCCTCTAGCAAAAGTGGACAATATAATTTGGTAACTAAATAAAATGGTAAAGTGTTATATGATGATCAAATCTTGGCATTGAG
The DNA here is from genome assembly GCA_011038615.1 of Limnodynastes dumerilii. Taxonomy (NCBI): domain Eukaryota; kingdom Metazoa; phylum Chordata; class Amphibia; order Anura; family Limnodynastidae; genus Limnodynastes; species Limnodynastes dumerilii. The sequence continues at coordinate 427,001 of WWET01000077.1, read as the reverse complement.
GCAGGGGAGCAATTGATCACAGTTATTACACAGAGAAACACATAAATAAATACATGCATGCGTACTAGTACAGAGCTAGTATTGTCTTTAATCATTTTTCAACTGTTTGTATTTTTCTTTTGAATTGTTACAGCCTAGCTCCCTAGTAACACCGAAACACCTGTCTTTTTTCCCTTAAGAGTGACCCTATTGAAGATTTGTGAGCACTCTTTTTTTTCACACATTGTTTACTTGTTTACACACACACATACATCTCATCCTGCAAAAAAAATAAAATAATATATATATTTATTTTATTTTTTTTATTTATTTATTTTTTGATTATTTTTTTGTTTTTGTTTTTTTTTGTTAATGTTCATAAGAAATGTTTAATCTTTTAATGTAGTACTCGACCTGCAGGTGTCTGCAGCGCCGTACAAAATACAACAAAATACAGTACAGACATACAGCGTAAAAAAGGTTGAGAATCCCTGCTTTAGACTAATGCAAGGCGAGTACAGGAAAAACTGTCTCATAAGAAAATCAATCAGAAATACCCACAGGTAAAATTCTTTATTTGGTGTATATTATCTCTGCTGCCTACTAGCGCCATCTCTTGGGCCTTTAACAGTTAATTCACCCACTTCACCACCACAAATGTTTACTATAAACATTAAGAAAGAGCAGGGCCGTTTCTAGGGGCGCCAAGCTTAAGGGGGGCACCAGTATGTTAATATTTAATGATAAATTGGTTTGGAGTTCGGGGTTGGGGCACTATTTTTTCCTTTTTGCCCCTGGCACTAAAATTTCTCTGAGAAAGAAATAAAGTTATAAATGATTTTTTCTATTTGTAGCAAAACAGTGCATAACATTGAAATAGCAGATAAACAGTCTACAGGGACAAGCTATATTGAAAAAAGAACATAACATTGCACAACATATTTCTAACATAATTTTATATTGTTAGATAAATTCATTCCAAAAATATTTCTTTACCATTTTGTTTGACATTTTGGTTGCACCGAAATCCTGTACAATATTACGCTGCCATTGGTTGACTTCTTTATATTAATGTACAATATTTTCTATGTCTAGTGTTAGTGCATATACATTGTTTCAGTAAAAATAAAGCAATAAAAAAGAATGACCTTATTAGGTGCATCTAGCGCAAGGAATTTAATGCTAGTTTACCTGCCCTGAAATATTTTGGATGATGAAAGGCCCAATTAGATTTTTTTTGTTTGTTTATTACTGTATTTCATTAAGCTAGGTTGTCTGCGCAGTACTCATAGTTTATAAAATGTGCCACAAAAAAATATACAAATATTGATTCTTGTCAAGATCTATTGCTGTCTGCAAGCTGTGCAGTTAAAAAGTCATATTATCGGTTACAGATGAATATACTGACTGCCATTATGAATCAATTTCCTCTAAAGTAAATTATATAATTGATATGATATCATTTAAGCATAATATAGAATAATAATGATATATTTTTTATTGTATTATTGTGGCATCATGGGATAAAACATGAAGTAGTATTTATATACCGAGTTTAGTACACTAGCCAATAGTAGGCAAGTGTTAACTTCAAAGTGATTGGCAGCACTGTTAAAATCCATGCTCCTGTTTAGCAAGTGCTGAAATGTCATAATGATGTTGCCAGCTATGAATTAAGAAACAAATCTGTGCATGTTGCAAACAGTACAAGCGTTTACAAATTGCATGATATGCTAATATTTTATACTTTTACTGTAAGCTCTTTTCATCTTTTTTATTTTAACAGAAATTGTGTAAACTATTGAAAACATTTAATTGTATGAACATAGAATTCTACCTCTTCTGAAATGTTCCACTCTTTAGACATTATACACATCACTGTGCTCCACTTCCTTTCTCCTCTTGCAAGGTTATGTGCATGCAGACGTTATTAATTCCCATCTCGGCTCTTTTCCCTTTTTGACAGGTGAAAGGAGGACAAAGACTCTTGCTGGGAGCTTGAAAAAGAAAGACACGCACAGTCTCTTTTGGGACCTTTTATCCTTTGTTTCTGTGTAAATTACCACTGCCTTTCACGCACCCCTTTTTATTAACCTACAAATTGATTTCAGCAACTTCCATTTGGTGTAACTTTGTATGGAAACATGGGAACTGACAGGGGTTGTTGTTCCACAGAAGTTATTTTGGAGGCTTTAAGGGGTGCCTCCTAAGGTGAGTTAGTTCTCAATTTAAAAACACATGATATATGTCCCAATATAGGGACTAGAGATGAGCACACACTCCCATGTTTTTTCATAGTCTGTTTTTGTTTTTGTTTTGTATCTGTATTTTTTTTTTATTGATCAAATAATCTAAAACCATGTTATTTGTATGTATTTTTAACATCTACGGTATTATTAACATCAAAAACATGTATTTCCAGTCATTCCCAGTCAACTTTGGACCACCTCACAGTAATTATTTTCAACAATATTGATTAAAGGCTGCAGCTAAAGTGACAGAGCAGCAGCACAAACTCATGGCAACTTAAAAGTATATAGCACATCTATGAAACACAATGTGGCACAAAAGTGGCAGGCAGGCAGAGCGGCAGTTTAAAAAACTGTGCGACCATATAGCATACTTTGATTGACTCAGAAAAAAAAGATTAGTAGAAAAAGTGTAAGTGAAGTAAGTGAAGCAAGAAAAAGGCCAATCAAGTGGATAAGAATATGAAAAAACGTAGATAATAAAAATATATAATAGACAGATAGACAATAGATTGTAGGAGTTAGTGCAATTAAAATAGTTTTGAATGCAAGAAAAGGGAATAAAAAAACATGAACCATGTTATATTAAAAGAACTTAAGTGTGCCTATATCACTACTGCTTGCCTCCCTGGCCTCTCCATCCCCTTCCTTCCTACTCAACCCCTATCCACTCCTCCATCAGTGCCTTACCTCGCTCCTGCAACCACTCCAATATAATCCACATCACCCCTCTTCCCTAGCTCCCATTCTCCTACTCTCTGTGGAATGCTAGATCCATTTGCAACAAGCTCCCTGCCATCTTAACCGCTTAATATCCAACTCTTGCAACCTTCTCGCCATTATGGTAACCTGGCTCTCCACTTCTGACACTGCTTCCTTTGCTGCCCTCTTCTAAGGCAGCCTTTCCTTCTCCCACACCCCTAGGCATGGCGAACGCCCTGGTGGTGGTGTGGGCATCCTCCTCTCCCCTTCCTGCACCTTCAGCATTATATTCCCTGAGTCCTCTCTCTCCTTCTCCTACTTTGTGGTCCACTGCATCTGCCTCTACCACCCCATCTATCTCTGCATTGCTGTTGTCTATCACCCCCCTGGCACCACCTTCAAATTCAATGGTAACTTTGCATCTTGGCTCCCCCACTTTGTGTCTTCCGAAGTCCCCACACTCATCCTAGGTGACTTCAACATCCCATTTGACAACCCCGCACAACCCTCCCTCTCCTCCTCCTTTGGTCTATCACAGTTCTCTTTTCCCCTGACCTCTCCCCCTCTCTCCTGTCAGATCGCCTTTTGGCCATCTCCTCATGAATATTCCAGCTGTTTCTTAAGCTTAACAAAACTGAAATCATAGCCTTCCTTCACGTATCCCCTCTACCCCTACTACTCCATTACTATCGGCGACTGCACCATCTCCTCCACCCAAATCCATTGCCTGGGTGTCATCCTTGACTTCTCACTAACCTTCACTCCCCATATTCACGCCCTCTCACTGCCCTGCTGCTTTCACCTCCGCAACATAGCTCCAACCCATCTTAACCGCAGATGCCACTAAAATGCTCACTCACTCTCTCGTTATCTCCTATCTCAACCACTGCAACATTCTTCTCTGCAGCCTCCCTCCGGTTTATCTCGCTCCACTACAATCCATATTAAATGCGTAGCCAGACTCATTATCCACTCCAAATACACTGCCTCCACCTCCCCTCTCATCACTACACTGGCTTCCTGTCCTTTTCAGAATTCTCTTCAAATTCCTCACCACAACTTACAAGGTTCTCTACTTCTCTACTGCTCCCTACATCTCCTCCCTTATTTCCATCTGCTCAATCCCTCTGGTCTGCTGGTGATTGCTGCCTCAACTCCAACCTGATAACTACCTCTCACTTCCACATCCAAGACTTCTTCCGGGCCACCCCTCTGCACTGGAACAACCTACCACAACCTATCAGGCAATCCAGCACCCTCCAATCCTTCAAACGTTCCCTCAAAACCCATTTCTTTAGACTAGTGCTATTTATTGACTGCGTGAATAATTTGAACCAAACACTAAACCTTTGGACTACCGTATTTCCCCATGTATAAGACGTAAAAATTGGGAAAAATATGGTGTCCAAAAACAGGGTGCGTCTTATACAGGGGGGGGTTTCCATTTTAGCATCCAATTGCAGTCTGACCAACGCCGCTGGTCTGGAGTCAGACAGCGGCTGGATGTTAAAATAAAGTCTAGGCTTATTGTAATTTATATAAGCCCTATGTGGTTACTGACACTGTAATTAGTCACTTAAAAACATGCCGTATTTCCCCATGTATAAGACGCACCTTTTTTGGAAAAATATGGTGTCCAAAAACAGGGTGCGTCTTATACAGGGGGGTTACCATTTTAGCATCCAATCGCAGTCTGGAGTCAGCGGCGCTGGTCTGGAGTCAGACTGCGGCTGGATGCTAAAATAAAGTCTAGGCTCCAGCTCTCTCCCCTTCAAAGTTTTCTTACCTTTAAGGATCATCCACTGTGCGGGACTGTGGCCACAATATGACTTCATTTCCCAGTCTCAGCCACCGCAAGACGTCATATTTTGGCCGCAGTCCCGCTCGGTGGATGATTCTGAAAGGGGAGAGGGGGGCTTTTCCCCATGTACAAGATGCACTTTTAATTTTGGGACCCCAAAATTATACAGGGGTGCGTCTTGTACATGGGTAAATACGGTACCTAATGAACTGTGAGTGAGCGCACCTCCTCTTTTAGCATATAGAGAGAGAGAGAGAGAGAGAGGAAAAAAAATATATATATATATATATATATATATATATAA
>WWET01000077.1:386921-401334 GCA_011038615.1 Limnodynastes dumerilii | reverse complement strand
TGGTTCAATGACCGTGGGATTACTGTGCTGGATTGGCCAGCAAACTCGCCGGACCTGAACCCTATAGAGAATCTATGGGGCATTGCCAAGAGAAAGATGAGAGACATGAGACAGAACAATGCAGAAGGCCACTACTGAAGCAACCTGGTCTTCAATAACACCTTAGCAGTGATAAAGGCTGATAGCATCCATGCCACGCTGCATTGAGGCAGTAATTAGTGCAAAAGGGGCCCAAACCAAGTACTGAGTACATATGCATGATTATACTTTTCAGAGAGCTGACATTTCTGTATTTAAAAACATTTTTTAATTGATTTCATGTAATATTCTAATTTTGTGAGATATTGATTTTGGGCTTTTCATAAGTTGTAAGCCATAATCAACAAAATGAAAACAAATAAAGGATTGAAATATCTCACTTTGCATGTAATGAGTCTATATAATATATGAGTTTCACCTTTTAAGCTGAATTATTGAAATAAATGAACTTTTGCACGATATTCTAATTTTTTGCGTTTCACCTTTACAACGTTTGCACATTCTGCTTGTGCATTAATCTCTGAATCAGTACCTTTAAGAAGTCACAGGACAAAAATATGGAGCCACCTGTTATATGATGCCTCTATGAAACAAATTAAACAATCAAGAAATAAAAAACAGAGAACAGTTATATTTCCCAAGGGCATTTTATTAACAACATGAATCTACCATGGTTATACAAATAAAAGCTTTTAAACATTCAACAAAAATATAAAAGAATAGCTTCCAATAAAGGTAAACATGTCTAGGAACATTTTAATACTACTTTGAGCATTGGTTTTTCTGTCATACATACATCTTTGTAAATAACAAATGTTTAAAAGCTGTGCGGAATGCCGCATCTTTGGGTACATTTTATAAAACAGCATTGGAAAAACAAAAAACAAAACAATCAACCAAACCACGCCCGAGTCCTGCAGGACAGCAGTGAAGAACTGTCAGCCTACCTAAAGAGGCATTAAATCTAGAAATATTTTCTATCATTCTTATGTACAATTAATTATATAAATTAAAATATAAACCACCTTTATTTAATTAAACTCTGAGAATGTATAATGACTATTTTTTATATCTATTTAAACATTAAAAAAAAAAAAAGTTTTTTTTCTGCAAAGCAACATTTAAAACCTAGAAGAAAAGAAAAAAAACACCAAAACACCTTATAAGATAATGAAGATAATGTTGCTTTGCAGAACCGTCCAGACACTAGTGAGTTAAAGCAGCAGATTAATTTACCAGGTGTAATCTAGGAGAGAATGGATCTAGAGCTAGCCATAATAGAGTCCAATGTAGCAACACCTATTGCTTATAATGACGATTACTGATGGAATATCAACTACACGAGTATGTGATGCTAATTCAGATGTTAGTGTCCATGTATGGATTCTGCAGAAAGCAGTGTCAGTGTCAGTAATAGTTACCTCAATGACCATAAATAACCTACAGTAGAAACCCCAATAATAATAATAAGGTATGTTCTATGCAACCACATCTGATTTACCTCAATGCAAACATTGCACAGTTCTACAATGTAGAGGTTCAATGATGTTACAGACCATAGCACCCTGGCATCTGGCTTTCTTAAAAGCCTAAAGCACTGGCACTCATCTGCTTTCTTGTCTCAGTAAAGCAACACTGCTACTTTAAACACAGACATGCCATTACAAAGCGCACAGGAAGTCTGCAGCCAGCTTGCTTCATTTGCTTAAATGAACTGGTAATTAAAGCACAGATGAGGTCTTGCAGTCATTAAATAGCTAATCAAAAAGGAATGACAAAGTACTTGTACTCTATTTTTAGCTTGTTTCCCCTACAACCACACAAAATGGGACATAAGAAAACAGAGGATAAGACAACACAGATCACATAGCAGCAAATAGAAAGAATTACAATCACATCCTTGTGGATATTTGGCAGTGTCACACTCTTTCCAGAAAGGAAGAGCCTGTTTCATTAGCTTAGTAGTTAACTCTTATGTAATACAAGACCAGCAAGACTGCTGAAAGGGTTCTGCTAAGGAATTTTGTTTTTGTGTTACCAGGTTAGCCATTTACAAACCAAATCATTAAGGAGCAGATCCAGACTCACGAAAAGGGGATGTTTTTTGATCGCTAGGTTCAAAAAACATCCGCTTTATGCTAAAGTGCACGCGTAAGCAATGCATTCCCAGGATCCATTCCATTCATGAGTTCCTTCCTGGGATAATTTCCAATAGCAGGGTGGAATGTGCGGAATGTGCTTCTGCTATATGTAAAGGAGGAAGTCTGTAGAGAGTACATCGAGCTCTTGCTAAGCACCCTTCTACTTCTGTACCACCCCCATTTTAAGTAAGGATGGCATGCAAATATTAAGGTCCTTCAACCTGAACGTCGTACAAGCTAATTTATTTATCATCAATAAAACATAGACTCACTTAACATGGGGACGGTGCAAAAGCTTTAATTGTAGGGTCCCATGATCGTATCTCTGTACAAGTGAGGGGAGTGGCCTCTCCTAGTCCACTCAGAAGTCTGGATCCGGTCCTAAAAATGCATTCTGTTATAAGAGAGATTTGGAGTGGAAGAATATGTGGAGACATAACTCTATAATACAATGGCCATCAGTGCTTAAAATCTATGAGGCAAGAGGCCAGCAATAAAGATACTACTGAACTATAATGATTGAAATATTTGCAACCCCCCCATAAGAAACTAGTATGAAATGGCTAACCTTACAAATGACATAAAGGTAAAGGAATAAAATAGTTTTGCATCAGCCCACATCACCTATATTTATACCCAATAAAGTAAAAATCTTGTATATAAATTAAAATGACATATTATAGATAATTCACATCTTATAAACTAAGTCAACTCATTTGAATATTGCTTACACATATAACAGCCTTGAACATGCATTACAGTTGTAACAGAGATTAAATCAACCAACACCATATGTATTATAGTGTAACGTACAATAGGAAGAGATAGCTATTAGTTGTGTGATGGCACAAATAATCCAATACAGAGAGGAGTGATCCCTTGGCACAGGCGCACATGGCTTGCTCCAGTTACGCAATTTGGACAGCTTTAGAAACCTAAAAATGTTACCATATATGCGACAAGGAGCCTATAGTGGTGTTAGGGAAATAAAAATTTTTTTAATCTTTTGAGTGTGGATGATCCACTTTGCAATGAAAAATATATTTACAATATGTGTTATAATATATTTATATATTGGTCTGAGTAATGATTATTGCTGTGGGTTTCTTGCCAGGGAATAGAAATCTAGCATTAAATTCATTTGTAATTTGCACAGGCTACAACAACAACAACAATGAAAAGGCATTATAGCATTGTCCCACACATAGCCAGAGAAGACCTAGGTCAATGATCACTAGAGTTACAGAAAAGCTCCTATGATCTGTCAAAGGTTTGTAGAAACAACAAAGAATTACACAGCTGACTGCTTCTCCTCCCCACCCGCCCGGATTAGCCTTGGGTTAGGAAGAGCAGGAAATGGATCTCATCTTTCATTTTAAAGCTTTCTATAGTATGCATCCACCTGTCAGCCTGACTTCCCATCTTAAATAAGAGTATGTTATGCCCAAAAAGGATACAGTGGAGAAGAAGATAGAGTAGCTGTAAGAGAGCAGCTGACTAACATCCTTATAGTACATTGGTATCAAAACCCACTGTATACTACTCAGAGTAGGGTAAAACAGAACAGAGCTGGATAATGTTTGCTGCATGTATAGATGTCAAAGGGTCACTTGGTACCAATGAGGTTATTATTGGTAGGTGCCCCCTAATAATACAACTCTTCTGGGCTAGGATACAAAAACATGTATTGATGACAAGCAGAAATAAGCAAAGTGGCAAAATATTTGAGTTTTTCCCTATTATAGACTAGTAAAAAGAGTTGCATGGTAGACAATACAGTCTTCACCTGTATTTGTAAATTCACATTTCTCAAAAAAGAAAACTATGCTCCTCTCAACTGTCAGGAATGCAGTGCGGTTAATAATCTGCCATGAATAAAGGTAATCTGCATTCTAATCACAGTCTTCTACTATTGTTTGGATGGATGATTAGGTTTCATCCATTCCCCACAGAACATTGCCAAGGTATAGTTTGCATTTAAAGTACATGAGTCTACTACTAATTGTCTTTAAAGAAAAGAAGTAGAGAGACCAAGCATTATTTTTGGACGCGAAGGTCATGCAAATGGAAAGCGCCGAACTGAACCAAGGTCATATGAAACATCACAATGTTCACAGCAACACCGGATGAGGCTGCGGAATATTCGAGAGGCAGTGACATTAACACTCTCGATTATGTAAGCAACGACAGTGTAGTGCCATTTTGTCAGAGAGTAGTATTGTGAGGCTTCTATAATATTTGTGTACTAGAACTATCTTGTCAAATACACTTCTGCATATAAAAGAGTTCAGTGCCTAGCATCTATTGGCTACAAACATGGTTCTAAGAGGACATCTGTAGACTTAAAATTGAAGAAGGATGATATTATTTCTCACATATTTTAGTCCATAGCTGGAATGTACAGATCAAAGTAAACATAATATTATGGAGGAAATTGCTATATGGAATGTACTGCATCAGTCATTTCAACCCATCTCTTTTAGCCCTAACTAATACTTTTCCTATGTAACAGTGTTTCATTTTCAGTTAATGCAGGGCTACTTATTGTGTCAGGTCCACATTGTAGCCTATGGTTATATAAAAATTTCCTGTGACAAATGAAATATATTAGGTATGATATAGTTAACATAAATAGGAAATATTTAAAAAATATATTAATAATTAGTAAATGACTTAGTAGCACATATGCTATAGTAGGGATACAATCACTGAACAGGACAGAGTTGGGGGTGACAGCCCCTAGGTTAGGGCGTCCTAGACTCTTCAGAACGCTGAATGCTACGTTTTTAGTGTTGAACATGTAAGAGCAACCTGAATAAATAAAACAATGCTGCTGGCAACATAAAGATTACTCAGGTTCCATCTAATACCTTAGAAGTTATTCATATGTGCTGATGTAAATGGAGTGCATTTTATGGACAACATGATGGTATATGACTTGTCAGCTTAATTTCCAAGGACTGCTCCCACAACAGATACAGTCTGTGCCATCTGGATGTTATCTTCTCTTGCATGTATAGCAAATCACAGGCGCTGACTGAAGACCATGTGTCGGGAATCTTATTATTATTATTTTTTATATAAACGTTTGCTAGGAGAAAGAGGAAAAGGAAGGGGGGAAAACTCTCAGTGATTTCATATTATCTGAAGGGATTTAAGGGTTGTTTTGCCAGAAGAAGGCTTTCCTGTAATTAAGGTATTCATGTAGTGTCTTTGGCTTGTATCAACATTTTTTTTTACATATATTAAGAAATAAAGTCCCCCCCTCCAAAAAAAAAAAATGATCCAGTTAGAAAGCAGTCTGCACTTCTCTCCCCTATGTGTCTGAAGTCTCCAGGTATGTAAACATGGCTATTTAGTTTTACTTAAAGCTGATTTATCCATGTCATTTCCTGGCACACCAGGGCCCATGAAGAAATGATTCTCATTTTCTCTTCAAGATAAATAATTCCAAACTCTGCTTTAGACTTCTGACTCCGCTCGAATTCTTTGTGACCAGATGTCGGAAGATCAAATGTTTTTACCTGCCATGAAAAGGAAAAAAAAAGGTATTATATCAAAAAGGGAGAGCGACTGAGATAAATTATGTAAATAGAAAACGTGTGTTAATTATTCACTTTGTTCTTTGTGCTTACAGTACAACAAAGGAAAAAAATGGTATTTCACTGTCAGTTTGTAATAATACAAAGAAGAGCATTTGGTATCGAATCTGAATGAATAAGTATTTGAAATAGTACAGCACATATTAAGCTCATTCTACATTGCCCAAGTTCTAGGGCTACATTTACTAAACTGCAGAAAAGGAAAAGTGGAGATGTTACCCATAGCAACGATTTAGATTCTAGCTCTTATTTTCCTATTACATACTAGAGAATGTCAGCTAGAATCTGATTGGTTGATATGGGCAACATCTCCACTTTTCCTTTTCTGTAGTTTAGTAAATCTATCCCAAGACTCGATGGACATTGTTGCTCACGATTTTCATTTCACAGCATACAGTTTATACTTTTTTTTAGTAATTTTACACATTGCTAGTTTAAGAGGAGTAAATCCCCCTCCCCCCAAAAAAAAATCAATAACTAGTAACCACACTATCATGTCTCTACTTTATAACCCGTTCAATTGAGTTTTGATCACTTATGGAAATCACACACATCCATTTTGCTTCAATTTAATTGGAAACTAAACTGGCATGTGATAAATTGTAAGTGGACACCTTTAGTTTTTATTTAACTACATTAAGTAATAAATAAAACATTTTGAAAATGATGATCAGATTGCAGAGGATGAGATATGTTTCTGTTCAATTAGTATAATAATTATTTCCACAAGTTTACATATCAATACTTTATGCATATTATATAGTGCTTGGTTTAGGTCTATCTTTATTAAGAACTCTCATATGCTAGATGTTGATGGGATGCATATAATCCCACATTCAGAACTTGCCCTTTGGTAGAGCCACCTGCCACAATTTAGCTTAGCTAAATGGGACCATTCTCAAGGGCAGAGGCCTCCATTTTTTTAATACTGTTTTTGCTACTGTTATTACTGCTACATTTATATTATTATTACCACCAAAGTCAAGCATTGTCCCTAGGGTCTTAACTTAAAAACTGTACCAAGTTAAGGTTCTAAAAGCAGGCGAGTTTGATAAGAGCAAATAAGATTTGTTTAATTACTTATTTATTTAACTATTCATGAAAAAATCTATAATTAGTTTACAGTAAAATGAATTTAAGATTGTATAAACAGAGTTCATAGACAGATTGCTTAGTAGTCATTCTGTAAGGCTGGATACACACTGGGGCTTTTTCAACAGATAATGTTTCCAATCACACAATCCAAAGACTGTCTCAGCAGATATCTTACCAGTGTTCACAGTCCAAAGATGCTCAAAAATCTTTTGAAACAGTCTGTGATCTTTCAATTTGATCTTTTTGAGCTCCTAATATTCCAGATCAACCATGGAAAGATATCTTTTGCTTTTTGCAAGTGCTTATTGTGTCAATTAAGAGAGCATTGAACAGTACACACTGGTAAGATATCCAGTCAAATGATCTTTGGATTGTGTGATTGGAAAGATAATCTGCTAAAAAGTCCCAGTGTGTACCCTGCTTAAGACTCAGCAGAAAACTGCATCACAGTATAAAGAAAATGCTTACAAAAAAAGAAATATATAAATCTCTAGTGAAGCAAATTAACAAATGAGGAATGGCTTAACACCAAGAATCAGACAGCCAATTAGAAGAAGGACTTCCTTTTTAAAGAATGGGATGCATGATGAAGAGCAATACATAATCCTAAATGCCAAAGAATATTGTACATAATAACAGAAAAGAGGCTAAACAGGAAAGATGACAATGGTTACAGATTGAATTTTTACACAATAGAATGTATTAGCTCTAAATAAAAAATAACTATATACAGGAACATGCTCAAGAAACCTAAACAAAATAGTAAATAGAATGGACCGGATTCAAAGACTAAAATTAAGAGAGTAAAGTTACTCCTGGGCAAAACCATGTTGATTTCAGGGGGAGTCAAGTTAATTGTATTCTTTGTATCAAGGATATATCTTTGAATTGCTTACTGCACACAGATACTGACCAGCTTTACTATCACACTGTTATTTAGATTTGGGCTGGGAAACGCCACCTCTCAACTCTTATACTGTTTGCAACAGATGAAATGTGACTCCCCTGAAATCAGCATGGTTTTGCGCAGGTGTGACTTTCCTCTCTTATTTTCAGTCTCTGAACCAGGTCCAACGTTACTTGAGAGAAATACTGGATTAGTTTACTCTTCAAAATCTATGCTCAATGGCAAAACACAAAGCACCAAACTACACAGCCACAATGTTCATTTGTGTGATCTTTAATCTACACAACTATTGGGTGAAGTGACATGGGACATTGGCTCATCTAGTTGCCCATATGACAGCTTCTTTTACTAGCATATTATAATGCAAAAAGGTTACTTGTATGGCTATGATAATATACATCAGATTTTTTTCTGACACAACTGGGAGCTCAAGAGGCAACACAATTCTTAAGCTGGGAACACACTACGATTATCGCTCTAATCAAATGATAGTTTGGAACAATATCATGTTAGTGTGTGTATGCAGCAACGATCATGTTTTATCTTGTCAAAGTATAGCCCATTGTTTGAATGGAATTTGTTTTTTTTAAACCTTCCAATATTACCAATCAAATAATGGAATAGTGACAGTAGAACAAATGGTTTAAAAAAAAATGTCACTTATATTTCTGTAGGTTAACTTGTTCAGAGGTATAGGATTAGATCACATAACAATAGTACAATGATGATTTAATATGCCAAGAATATTATATCAATCCACAGTCTCCTGTTTGGGTTGTCAGTTATACCAACCTTTATGACTAACATACTGGTAAAGCAGCCAAGACGACCCTTAATCTCAGATGATGCACTAGGGCTGAATTCTGCACTTTGTTTTCCAACATTCATCTGCCCAGTCTAGCTGATTCTTATGTGCTTTAGAACTGAAAGACCAGGCTAAGGTTATAAAACCAGAATGAAAAGTATAAAGGGAGTAGAAGAAAAGCTGTTTTCCATGAGTTTTTTTTCTGGACATCCTGATCTCCTTGTTAAAAATGGGCTTCATTGAAGATTTGATGGGAGAGGACTGATCTCCAGTAAAGACACTTGTTTTCTCACATATATTGCTTTTATATAATAAAGATTCATAGGGCATGATGCAAGTTTAGGATAACAAGAGAACGTCCTTTAAAGCAAAACGCAACCCCTGCTGTAAAAGTTATTATAGCTAGGATAATACATTGAGAACAATAACATCCTATTTCTATTCAACATTTCTTACAGCAACAAGGGGATTACCTGTAGCTGAACCATTAACTAAACCCAGTCCCTATCTCTAAAATAACGCTCAAAGGCAGTGCTGTTATGGTCCTCCTGGCTACAGGAATATAATCGTTAATATTCATGTCAGGTAATCTAAAAAAAATTGTAGTAGGAAATTAATTCTTCCTTTAGGTTGTCCCATATGCAAAGACCGGGACATTTTAAAACACTGGGTTAACAATGATAAGTTTGGGGTTTTTTTTTTAAGCTTCCTCATAAAGGATTATTTTATGCAAAGGCTTTGACACATTTCAAGCTTCATTGTCTAACTGTTCAGTGTGCCTTAAGTAACGCATACGAATTCTGACTTCAAACTGCCTGCCAGAAGCATCAAGGGATAGCGAGAGTCAGGCTTACATGGCACAGGCAGCACTGCAAAGAGATCAATAGAATGTCTCCCTTTTTTTTCCACATTAATCAAAAAATGCATCACTTTCTAGTTCAACAAGTTCTCTCTGTGGCCAAACAAAAGCCCTGTTGTTTCTGAAGGACAGGTCATTCTGTACCATATTATTTTCAACTGTTTACACAAGGCATCAGAGTGGCTGCAGTGAAAGGAGATGGTAAATTAATTCCTCAAAGTTCTGTGTTTCTAGGTATACAAGTAAACAAGTACTTTATTTTTGTAGTGATGCTATAGATACAACCTGAAGAGAGGCTAAGGATTCCAATAAGAGAATCATGGAGCAGACTATGCATTGTTCGAAGCAATGAAAAAAATACAGGTAACAGCCTCCACAGTAATATGTTATAGCACAGGATAACATGGCAAGTCCTTTATCTTTCTGATTTGCGAAGTGAAATCAAACCATGAGTTGATAGCATTTGGGCTACTTACTGTTTAAGATGCAAATATATAACCTACACTAGAAGGAAAAAACTAACTTTATTGTACTCAACTATTTTATTTACAACAGTATGTTAGTAAATCCAGGGTTGCTGACTTTTAACAGCTTCCCTCCGGGAGATTCCGGAGGGAAGATATGGATGTATACAGGGGGAGGGGCTTAATGACATGCTTTATGCAAATTATGTCATAAAGCCCCACCTCCGACTAATACGTTTTTTAGCTGTAATAGGGATCAGGGCGGGCCTCGATGGCGTAAATTGCGTCATCAAGTCCCTCCCTGTCCCTAGCAACACTAGTATACTTGTGTTGCTAGGCAGGAGGGCAAGGGGAAGGATTTCATGGAAACCACGGGCCTCAAGTCACTTGCGGGAGATTTGCAGGCTCTCCCGGATTTCTGGAGTGTCACGGACATTCCAGGAGAGTCGGCAACCCTGCATATCTCTGAACCTGACAAATCATGCTGCAATGTGAAGAGCTTAATTTTTACACTGCAAATTCCTTTTGAACTAGGAAACAACACCTCTCAACTCTAATATTGTTTTCACATTTTCACAGTTTAGACATGGTTTTCCCAAAGTGCAGTTTTGCTTCCCCTCTTGGGGGGTGATTCAGAGATGCGATTGCGAAAAGATCGCAAATATACGCACCTTAGCTAAGATCTTACCATGTTCCAGCCCACTGCATAGACAGTCACTCCCCTTGCAAACAGCGGTGGATCTTAAACTTAGACCACCATTGACTAACCCTAACTCTGCGCTGTCATTTAAGATCTTAACTGACATGGGAGCGTTTATTTAAGATCCTAACTGTCAGCCCGCGCCCACTTTCCCTCATTTCCCTGCCTCCCCCCGCCCATTTCCATGCAAATCCTTAAAATCTTAAACTTTCGCACCACTTAAAATCTTAAGTGCTTGCGATCGATTCAAACTTACGCTCTTAGCGAATTTACGCTCCTAACCACTACGTAGACGGCGTTGCATTATTACTACGCATGCGCAGTAATGTAAATTTTCTAAGATCTTAAATATACGCTCCTAAGTGCCGTGGAAATCGTATCTCTGAATCAGCCCCTTGATCTCTAGTGTATCCAGGCAGCATACATGCAGAAGGGAAAAGAGTAAAGGCATTGGACTGGATTCAGAATTCGCAAGGATCTGAAAACATCTACTATTTAGCAGTGCATGCACAAGGTACACAATCCCGCGACAGAATTCCATGCTGGGAGCATTTCTGATGGCAGGGCAGTGCTGGGCAGGAAGCGTTTCCTCTGTGTGAGAGGGGCTAGAGTATGTAAATAGTAAAGTGATGGAGTGCTAAGAGCCCGTACTACCTAACCAGACTTCCACACCAACCCTATTTCAAAAGAGGACAGTACAGAAATGTAAAAGGTAGGATCCCATGTCTTCATGGGAGGCTGAATTCAGCGCCAATCTGGCATCAGATTGTCCCTGCACTTGGAGCTCTGAATGCGGCCCAGTGACATTAACCAAATTCACAAATAAAGCTTTAAAGGAAAAACATATAAACCAAAAGTCTCACATAGTTTATAAATTCACTAAGAACTGTTGACTATTTACAAACAAACCAGTTACAGATATTGGGCTGGATCCTCAACAACATCCATCTTGCCCATACGTCCGTTAGTGTGCCGATAGTAGCTACTACGCATTCGTAGTAACTATTTTACGTAATCTACGTATCGTTTCATTACATAGATTGCGTATATGCAGTCTTTAAAGGCCACATATACGCAAACTATGTAACAAAACGATACGTAGATTACGTAAAATAGTTACTATGCATGCGTAGTAGCTACTATCAGCACACTAACGGACGTATGTGCAAGACGAACGTTGTTGAGGATCCGGCCCATTGTGATTTGTTATTTAAGTGATAGATCTAGCGGATGACCTATAATTTGCTATTTGTTTTGGGTGGTTTTTCAAGTAACTGTTTAGTAATATAACTTCACTGTTACACGCTACAGAGGTAAACAATGCAGCGTGTGATGTTCCCCTATCTGGGTTCTATGTGCCTGGTTTCCCTCAGCTGCTGCATCCAATAAAGGTGTGCCTGATCTCTGCAGCTGATTGGAGGAGTGGACTTTAAAAAGCCTGAGCCCAGGAAGCCTCATTGTCGGCTATAGCGTCTGGTTTCCTGCTGTTTTGTTTGCGTTCTCCTTGTGCTCCTGCCTCGGATCGTGGCGTGCTTCTTGTCCCTTTGTTAGTCCTAGTGTTACCCTTGCCCTCCCTGTCTCTGTTGTCTGCCCCGGTATCTGTGTGTAGTGTGCAGCGTGAATAGCTTGCTACTAATGCTGGCAGCTACGGTCTCGGACCGGTACAGCTTATTTCCCTCTGCTGAGTGGTGTGTGTGTTTACCATCACACGGTCTGTACCTGCCATGTAAGCAATTGCATCTGCTCCTCTCTGTATGCATGTGTTCTCGTTGTGCTCATCATCTCACAGCGTGTGGAGCCCAGGTTACGGGGCTTCCTTTGTTGTAGTCTACACTTGGTGCTTATCATCTCTCCTTGTGTCTCTACCCCGTGATTCTTACTCTGGTGTTTATCATTTCCACTGTTCCATCTGTCAGTGTGTTTGTGAGTGTGAGTCAGCCCATTGGACTCCGCTCTCCTGTTAGTGATTTCATTTCCAGTTTGACCTGCTCCTTCCTCCTCCTGGTACCTGTTGTCCTTCTGGTTGTGTCATCTACCAGTTGGTCAGATGTCTTTTGAAAGCCCTTGTCTGTTATCTGTTCCATTTCTGTAGTTACCTGCATTCCTCCGGTTCCTACTACTGATTACTATTACCATCTATTTTCAGTGTGTGGGTTCCAGTTTGCTATCTTGTGTGCAAGGGATCCAGCCTGCATCTCTGTGTGATTAGGCTCCTGTCTGCCTCTTGTGAGCAAGGGTTCCTGCTACCTGTGTTTTTGTACACGGGTTCCAGACTGTGTATCGGTTCCTGTTCAGGTACCTACGCTAAAGGTTTTCCTTGGAGGTTATCGCTGGGGACTGCAACCTATCAGGTGCCAGCAGCCAAGCCTATCCCCACCATCAAGAGCTCTAGTGAATACCATTCACAACATTTTACATATATTAATAAGTAATCTCAGGGCCAGATCAAATAAAAAGGGAATTATCCAATCACTAGGAATGCCCACATTTTGTGACGACGCAAATGCTGCACTTCCGAGAAATGATATATATTATCCTTAGAAAAGCAAACCACTTCTAAGATGGAAAGTACATTGAAGAAAAAAATACAAATAAAACAGTATAAAATGAGGAACAGTACCTATATCTGTACTTCACATCAAACACTGTTGAATCTTCATCCTCAAAATTGTCCTCATTCAGAGGAGCCATTTCTACTCGCTCAGCTGGTGTTGTTATGATGTCATATTTGCGCGTTTTTCGTATTCTCCTTCCGGACCTAGGGTTGGATAAATAAGACCATAAATAAACCTTATGTTGCTACTGCAATGAATGTGCAATAAACATAAAAAAATGGAAGGCATGTAGTGGTGCATTATAAACTTCTCAGTGTCATTATACAGTAAAGGAACTGAAGGACCAACACTAAATATTTACTTATACTTATTATTTAATAATTATTGCAGTCTGATAAACAGAAGCTTCCTTTGTTAAAAAGGACTAATATTAAAATGTATCCAATCCAAATTTTCTTTAAAAGTTCAACTTGAAATCAGACAGATGAGGAAAGTAAAAATGGATAAAAGATGACAATATTATAACAGTTTACAAATACATATATTTATGACAAAACATGTTCCCATAAAAAAATTAAAATAAAATCAACCTCAAGTGTATGTTGCGTTTGTAAATATGCATATTTGTAGTAATGGCAAACAAACACCCAGAAGCACTTTTTCTTTTCAGGATCTTTTAGAAATCACCCAGATTGTTATAGTAAGAAAATACTAAGTAATGGCATCTGTGCAGGTTAGGACAGCTCATATACCACACGGCTCCTAATTGCTTGTCATTACCCAGAATTCCAAGCTTGCTTGGTAATATTTTATGGCTTCATAAAGTAATCCTCAAACCTATTTTCCCATTACATTTTCTTGGAAACGGAAAGCACTTGCTTAATCTCACAACCTAATCAGCAGGGTGAACTCATCAAGATGTAAAGTACAGTATGTTAAAGTATATTATATATATGTCATTCTCCTCCACACCGTCATACGCATGTGTAGTAGGGGGGCAGAAAAAACTAAAACTTACCTTTAGTGGTGGCAGGAGGATCCCAGTATTGGGGCCTGCTGCCTGCCCTCTCCTCCTGCCTGCACTGAAGTTCTTGCCACATTCAAGATGGCGGCCGGGGTCCTTTCTTAGGACTACCGCCGCCATCTTGAATGTGGCAGGAACTTCCTGAATGAGGAAGTAAGTTCCAGAATGTGGAGATGGCGGCAGCGGGTGAGGGGCCCACTGCCACCATCTCCACATTTGAAG
>WWET01000077.1:354995-374705 GCA_011038615.1 Limnodynastes dumerilii | reverse complement strand
AATATCATTAGGTTACATCATGTTTTTAATCGGGAAAGTGCGTACCCAGCAATTGAGTTACCATCTCTCCTTAAACCTCAAGTCTCCCAAGTCTACTGTACTTCATATTGAGTCTTTCTAGATCTGTCTCACACACGTTTGAAATAGTTCTAGAATATTTGATATAATATATAAAATATTGGTCTTTTATAATCTAATAACTGCATTCTATCTGGCATGCCCAATCTATCCATGATTCATGATCCATGAACCTTAATAGCTACAGAAAGGTTCAGAAGCTGCCTCATGCCTTCAGGAATTATTGCTATGATTTTTTATATAATATACCGGTAATACAGAATACAATAGATCAGCGGTTCTCAGTCTATTTTGGAAGGAGTACAATTTACACACTATGGAATCATGTCAAGTGCCACTTAGCATATCCTGTAGACACATACCCACGTATATATATATATATATATATAATTTAAGTTAAGTTAGATGGTACCGTTAAGTGAGTTCTGTTTTCCTTATCATTGTCTCTGTCTATGGGCCGCATCCAGACCTGCGTCCGTCACATACGAATAGACACATACCCACGTATATATATATATATATATATAATTAAACTTAAGTTAGATGGTACCGTTAAGTGAGTTCTGTTTTCCTTATCATTGTCTCTGTCTATGGGCCGCATCCAGACCTGCGTCCGACAGGTCACATACGTATGCAAGGTGCGTAAGTGGCCTGTTTTCACTGGAGGGTGCATGCGCCCTCTAGATGTTACGCTATGGTTACGATAGTAAATCTAGCCCTGCAATAATCGTACGGAACTAATGATCCGTATGACCCATTTCCTCACAAATGGGGAGCATGCAAAATGTACAGTGTGAGAGGGGGCTCCCACACTTGTGCGAATCAGCGGTCATACAGACCGTTTATGCGCATGATTGCATTAAGGTTGCCTTATGGCGGTGTAAGCTGCCATAAAGTACGCACGACAGAGGGGAGTGATAGGGGGCGTTGAAATTTGTACTTATACTCTGTGCTAACTTTTCGGAGTTCTGATTCTGAATTATGGATATGGGTTATGCATTTTCACTGCATTGTGTGCGCATCTACGATGCAGAAACTGGATGAAGTATGCTAGATGAATATACTACACGTTTGGTTTTGCCTTCCTCTAGCTCAAAACCATTCAAAGTAATGAATAAAAAAAAATTACACTGACTCCAAAATTAAAAAGTGAACATTAGAGATAATCATAAGTAAATATCTGGAAACTAATTTAGACTTCTAGAGTACAAACAAAAACAGGTAGCAAAGTACACCCTGGAAAACACATGACGAACCTGGGGAGGCAACTTTAAACTGTGAAAACAGAATAAGAGTTGAGAAATTAAGTTTCCTAGCTCCACTAAATTACAGAGTAAACAAAAAGCTATGTGGTTTTTGAGTTCTAATTGCAATAATAAATGATTTTCCTTAAATGAAAAGAAATGTAATTCATTTGTACCATTCACATTGCAACATAGTTTGTGCAGGTGTACACTTGCACCTGTGTTGCTGTTACCTACAATCTCTGGATTAGCCTCCTGGGGCCTCATCCCGAGTTGTGATTTAAACCTTTGTTTTTTCTTTGCGTTATTAACACGATTTTCAGCAAAGTGGCTAATCTGCCAGTGCGCTAATGCATAGGGGTGATTCTCTATATGTAAATGAAAACCTGGGCAGTCCAGTCCCAGACATCATCCTGCAATGCACCAGTTATTTCCTGAAGGAGGATTAGCACACAGCTCACAAATGTTTTAAAACACGCTACAGACACTATACTGTGATTCATGTTTATGGCTGAATAGCAGTGCCTTGCCACATAGTTTGTTAAGGCATTTTAAATACATACATTTAATATATTGTTTATTAAATATATATATAGCAAGTGCCATAAAAAAGGAAAGGAAAAGCATGAGAGAGAGAGAGAGAGTAGAGAGAAAGATTATCTTGTACCCTCATGTGTCACTTTCTGTACACAAAAGAACATAATGGGACTATTTTCTTTTACTTGGTACCATATGTTAAAGTCCTGAATAATGTATGTGATGTGAGAACTTTCTGTGTTATTGAATCACCTTCTGTAAATAGAATTTAGCCAGGTTTTATGTGATTTACAGTGTTACAAAACAAAAAATGTCAACTTAATCACTAATGTATGTAGTCAATGTCCAAAAAAGAGCAATAATCTGCTTTGTTATCCAACAGATAAGATTTGTGCTCAAACAATCCGCTGGGACTGACAGACAATGTCAAAGCCCAGTTCAGATTAGTGTAACTGCAATAACCCTAGGACAAATGCAATAACTGTCTAGCCTACTTTTTGCTGATATAACCCATATTATATGTCTTGCTTTTGTATCTACAGTAGGTAAATGCTACTTATTTCCTACAACATTTTATGGGCAACTCCAACTAAGCATTATTTTAATAGCCCTTCCATCTACTAAAAAAGAGGGTTTTTTTTTAACATAAATTGGTGGTTCTAAAGCTAGAATAAAAGTGTTCAATATTTTAAATATTATGATTATTGTAATGTCACAATAGCAACTTTAGCAAACTTTTCATAGATGTGCAAGAAACACTACAGAAATGCCAAAATTGAATGCTATAACAAGAGATTTGGACCACATTCAGATTCCTGATGGTGCTATATTTGGGGGTTCAAATGCAACACCAGGGTACACAATATAATTTCCATTCTGTATCCATGTGTTTGTGCAAATGCTTGGGAGACCACTTCCTAGGCTTGCACAGAAATTCTTCCTAGGTACCCGACCTTGAAACTTACAATGGCGCAATGGCGATAGATCAGAGGTCGATAGCACAGACGTAGAAACTGATCCAACAGCTGAGCAAAAAACGCCCACTTTGCAACAGTCCTATGTTATTATTTTGTGAAGTGTGTAAGGAACTCCCACTAACATCCCAAAAGAAGAAAAAAGGTACTGAAACACATAAGTGATGCCACTGCAAACATTTAGGGCTATTCGTGACTTATTAAATCATATTTTATTAGTAAGTGAAAATGGGCAAAACAGAAAAAAGGAAATAAAAACAAACAATGAACAAGCCTTTTTGGGTTTGTTTTTTTTGTTTTTTAACCAGCTATTTAGAGTGATTGGGGTGTGTTGTTATTGAACTCAGTTGATTGGAGGAGCTGCAGCAATGGCCATAAGACTGTAGAAAATACTAATTTGCAGTTTACTTTCTACAGTACTTTTAAGACTAGTTCAAAATTAACATTGTATAGAAATTTCAACTTGTCACATAGTAATGCTTCAAATCCAGTTATTGTTGTGGACTTTTGCAAGGTATTTATTTAGATGACTTTTTATAATAACATACTAACCTTTAGGCTCTTTAGTCGTGTGCATTTCTAACCATACCTTTATAGAGAGCCTGTCTTTTATTCTTACATTTTCTTAAGCAAAGGGACATTCCAAATGCAACTTAAACTGGAAAAGTTTGTTTCAGGGCAAAAAATACCTGCAAACTCAACATGACTAGGAGGTGGTTGTAAAGGACAGTTAATTGACGAGTTACTTTTTGTAAAAAGAAAAGAGGATTAACATTAGACTAACTTTGACAAGTGTTAAAGAACTGCCACTTCCTATATCTCAGCTGTCTAAACAAAAGTAAAAAAATTTAAAATAGAAATTAAAAAAAGTATCACTAAAACCTGGTACAGATACAAAAGATAAATAACTTGTCCATTCACCATGACTAGTAATTATATAATGGGTTACTTCAAAAGTTAAGCTGCACAAGTGAAAATTCTGCCTTGCAAAAACAAAAACCATATCCACACTTTATTGACGAAGACTATTATCGCAATCCACTTACTTGTGAAAATAGCTAAAATATTAACCAAAGGCTACAACAGGTCCGTAGTAAGGCAAATTAAATAGCAGCATCACAGACAAGTATTGATCAAAGTTTTGTTGCAATAACTTTCTTCAACAGATGTTTAAGTTCTCACTGTACAATATCCAGGGGGGAGAGTGGGATGACTTTAAAGCATGGTAAAAGCTCCTATTCAAATATTTAAAAGAATATTTAGCAATGTATTCACGATGTATTTAAAGAGGATTAGTAACAATTAAATAATTTTATACACTACTATATATTTTCTATATGTACATATCTCTTCTGTCAGAGGTCAAATGCAAAACTAGTGTTACCTGTTTCAGCACAGATGAATTAGAAATATTAATTTGTTGCGGACATGTTCTCAAGAACTTTGTGGTCCCTATTTGGCCCCTCTCCTAAAACAAACAGACATGAAGAGGGGATTGTTCCAGGTACCTGAATATTTTGACGATCAGGCAGGCGATCAGGAAGGTGCTGAATCCACACACGAAGATGAACACGCTCTTGATGGTGGGCATATACTGTTCTATGTTATTAAACCGGGTCACCTTGGCAGTGTCATTCCCATGAGCTGCAGAAGGCGTCTCGGTGCTGTTGCTGGCATTGCTGGCTGCAGGAGAGAGGGGGATGCCCTGCTCCCGTCTGTACACAGAGCTGCCCAGAACATCACATGCCAGCAGGCAGACAAGCAGGGTCAGCAGGAGAGCTTTCATCTTCGGCCACTGTATGGTGCCACTGCGGTAGGCTGGCTGATTCCTGATGCCCGGCTGTGTGCGCTGTACCCGGCCGCCCTGTGGTTCCAGCTGCTCCCCTCACACAGTGCAGGAAATAGGATTTGGGACCCGGAAGGGTTTTTACACCACGTTGCAGTGAATCATTTGATGAGGGAGACACAGGGGAGGGTTGGGAGCTTTCCCCTCCAGCGCTACAATCATTTCATGCTGTCACACCTCTCCTCCTCTCTATCACGGATATTTCAGTATTGTCTAACAAACATTTCATGACTGTTGCATGTAATAATTGCTGTAATTCTTTGTATATACGAGGCTTAGAGCCACCAATAGAGAGGGGTGAGCATGCATGTTTGCTTTGGTGGGGGCAATATCTTGTATGGCAGCTAAGAAAGTTAAAAAGTCAGATGGCCATTTTATCCAGTCTAGCAAGTTGGGTGGCAACCCAGCCAACCACTGCCATTAGACAAAGAAATATAGGACCAGATCCAGAATCATAATTTATTATCATTTTCCACTTGAAGGACCAGAAAATGGGCAAGTGCACATAGAAAACTACAGTTTCCATGGCGATGTATGTAAATAACACATCATCTCGCCCGCCTGTTTTTTTTTTAGAGCGGGTCGGCGGTTCATTATATTTACAAAGCCTGGGAGTAGAGTTTTACACTCCCCTCCCAGCATAGGGGTAAGCATTCCATCGATCTTCCTATATACAGCTCTTTTCCTCCCCCTAATCAGTAGTGGAAGTGGAAATTTAGAAGCGGCGGTATTGACATTTAGAAGTCGCGGTATGAAAATATAGAAATAATAGAAGTGAATGGAGTTTTATAGCTTTTAATTAAATCAGTGGGAGAAGTGACGGTATGGCATATCCTCAACTTCGAGCCCTGGCCCTAAAACTGTTAATAGGGGGAAGAAAAGGAGTTAATGTATAGGGAGACCGCTGGAATTAACCTATATGTAGAAATGTGAAAAAAATAATAATAAAATGTTTTTTTGTTTTTAGTTCATTTTTAACATAAAAATATATACCGTATTTTTCGGACCATAAGACGCACTTTTTTCCCCCAAAAAAGTGGGGGGAAAAGTGTGTGCGTCCTATGGTCCGAATACTCACCTTGGGGTATGAGCAGGTCCGTCGGGACCCGCTCAGCGGGGGGATGCGGTGCATCCAGGCACTCATCCCCCCGCTCCCTGGCTGTCAGCAGCGTAATGAACGCTGCTGTGACAGCAATGTAAGGTGCTCTCATCACTTTGATGAGAGCGCCTTACACCGCTTCACAGCGGCGTTCATTACAGTTATTTCTTCTCCACCACATCTGCACCCTCTCACTATCCTGCTGCTTTCCCCTCCACAACATAGCTCACATCAGACTCTTCTTAACCACCGATACCACTAAAACGCTCATTCACTTTCTTGTTATCTCCCATCTTGACTACTACAACCTCCTCCTCTCTGGCCTCCCTCTGGTCCATCTCACTCCCCTACAATCCATACTAAAAGCTGCAACCAGACTCATCTGCCTCCACCTCCCCTCTCTGTATCCCTATACTGGCTTCCTGTCCTGTCCCTTTCAGAATTCTCATCAAGCTCCTCACCACAACCTCTCCCCTCCGCCACTGCTTTCATACCCTCCAATATGATCCATTCCATTAGGTACAATATAATCCACTCCTCAGTTTCCAACTGTCAATCACCTGCTTTAAATGAAATAACTGATATTTAAAAAATTTGCTTTGCTTCTTCAACAAAGGTGGTTATCATAGTAACTGACAGTTGGAAACTGAGGAGCAGAGTATTTTGTACCTAATGGAATGGGTCAGGTTGGAGGGTATGCCGCTCCCTTACTCTCCTCTCTTATCTACATTTACACTCCCTCCCAACCCCTCCCCATCTTGTTTGCCCCCCCACTTGTTAGTGCATGTTAGCTCTTATGAGCAGGGCCCTGCTCTCTCCTATCATCGTTCCCCTACCCTAACCCCATAACTTACCACCTTCTCTCTCTACTGGCTATCTCTACCCTTATTCATCCACTCCTATCCTGCTTCTTTATGGGAGACTATTTGACTTAATTAATAATAATCAACTAATGTTTACACACACTTCCTCTAAACCTAACACACTCAAGTGCAAGTGCATGCCTTCATGTTTTAATACTTATCTTCTTTTGAAGAATGCCCCCCTCATGTACCTGGTGAAAGCTGTCATCATATCAACCCTTACCATTCTCTGCTCCAAGCAATACATGTTTACTTCCTCGAGATATGGCCTCCATACCCAATAAATGCACAAAAAACAAGGGATGAACATTTAGTACAATACAAAGATATATATTCTGAAATGCCATGGAGTTTTGAATACAATTATGTGGTTTGTATATAAATAACATAATACTGATATACCTAATGAATACATTTTTTGTTAGCACAAGCTGGAAAATTTTTGGGAGACCTCAATAACACTGTTGCTTGTTGGGTCATAGACAATCTGTGTCCTTTCTCTGTAGAAGTAGATGTAACCTATGAAAGAAGAGCATGAATACACAAAGGGACATATCTTAAAACATAACATATTCCGTGTATTTTACAGTGTTTTGGTCAACATCTTCATACGGTATAACATCCTGGGAGAGGTCTGCTGGCCAGAACTGTGGGGTAGATTTCGGGGTCAGGCAACATTAATAGAGGCCAGTTGGACTGGCGGCTATTTGCCCTTAGGGCTGATCCCATATTGGGTTGTTTTTGACCAAGTTCAGTAACTACTGTGGGTGCAAGGGGCTGTAGCCAGGCCCCGGATGTGAGAGGGTCCCAAGGCAGCCACCCTCCAGCACCCACAAAGTCTCAATCCGACCGGAAGAACCAGGCAACATCATTAGGCCTCCACCAAAATTGCTATTCCTTCCACTAATATATAACTAATAGGCTGAGATTTGCCTCCAGTTGTTCATCCAGCTCTTGCGCATGAGGGGCCGTATGCAGAGCTCCAGGCGCATTGCATATGCGCCCGGAGTTTTCCGATATGTGTTACTGCACATGTGCAGTAATTTTGTAACGCCATCTATGTTTCTTTTTGCAACGTAGATTGCGTATACGCAGTCTTTTAGACCGTGTATACGCAATCTACGTTGCAAAAAGAAACGTAGATGGCGTTACCAAATTACTACGCATGCGCAGTAACACATATCGGAAAACTCTGGGCCCATTGCATGCGCCCGGAGCTCTGCATATGGCCCGAGGTATCTTGACCAATATAAACATTAGTCATGGTGGATAAGCCTTTGTGTGTGTCTGTAAATTTGTGAATGTGTGTTTGTGGGTGCGTATACCCAGAATATCTGGGAGATTCACAAAATTTGGACAGTTATCCTGGTATCCAGAGAGAGTGGACAAATCTCCTGTAAATCCAGCCCCTTGAATCTCATTATAGAAATCCCTAGGGCCCGATTCAATTAAATGCTATTACGGTAGCAGAAATACGTGGATTTTATTGCGCACCTCTATGAGGCTATGAGGTGCGTATTAACATCCTCGATAATAATTTGCACAATTACCTTTTGTGATCATAATAACGCGGGCCCTTAGTGTTACTAGGAATTGGGCGGGACTTGATGACATGATTTCCGTTACCCCCAGGAACACTATAAACTGGGTAAGTATGATGCAGGGGGCGGGGCTTAATGACGTAATTTCCATAAATCGCGTCATTAAGCCCTGCAACCTGCATGCATCGCTAGCTTCCCTCTGGGATCTCCCGAAGGGAACCTGGCAAAAGTCGGCAACCCTGTTTTAAACAGTGCTCAAACCTCTGCCACATTACAGTTTAAGTGGGGGAAGGGCGGGAGCTTATTTGTCCTGTTTTCTGGCTCCAAATTGTTGGAAGGTATGCTAATATACCCCACATGTATTACACACATTGGAAACCCCTCTTTCAAAATCTTGCGTTTGCCACTGTATCTACCAGACAACATAAGTTTAGGTCCCATTGTGCACATAAGGACTTGTATTACACTAACCCATTTTAATTTGTTTTTCTGACAAAGTGTGTTATGTTAGTATGTGCTTATATCAGGGTTGCTGCCTTTTAATTTATTCCCTCCAGGAGATCTCGCAGGGAAGAAATAGATGTCAGTATGGGGCGGGGCTTAATGACGTGATTTATGTATTGCGTCATTAATGCCGCCTGTCCATCACTACATCAATTCATAGTGTTTCTGGGGGTGGGTGGGGGGTGATGACGAAAATCACAGGAGATTTGCCCGGGATATTCCTGGAGAATTGGCCACCCTGGTATATATTTGTAAATCAGGGTCTAATTCTGCTCATATGCAATATAACACAAGGCCTGTTGATCCTCCTACGCTTTTCTTTTGGCCAACAGGGCAGAGCCCAATCACAATACCCCTTGCTGGACATTTGAATTTTGTTAGTAAACTCCAAAATATGCACCATCAGGAACACATTTAATTCTGATTCCCTGTTAACACAACAATTGAAGCTTTTAATAGAAAACAATTGTATATATAGAATAATAAATGTTCTAGAAGCAGACAGCTTCACACTGTTTTAAATTAAACATGGCCCATGGCATATTTTTGTGACATAAAAGTATTAAACAATCAGTTACACCCCTCATAAAACATATTTTAAAATAGCAAGCACATCCTTTCATGTGGTCACACAATGTTTTTCTGATGGTATAATTGCTGTTATTTTTAATACACTTACATCACAGAAGGACATTGCAGCTTGGGAAAAAGTAATTTTCCTTAAAGGGGAAATAGCAACAAGAAAGCAACAGATTCTGTTTTATATACGCACATACATACATACATACATACATACATACATACATACTGTACATACATACATACATACATGTGCCTTAATTAAAACCCCCTCTGTTAAATGTGCTTAATCAATTCATCTAATTAGCAGTTTAAGCCATATATATGCAAAAAACCCTCTTTGGATCTATGTTGCCTATGTATTATTCTAAAAAAAAAATAAGTACGCATGTCCATAACAGAAGCTTATGAAACTGAGGCCGTTCAGACCAGAGTCTTCGCTAAAAAATTTAGGGGCAAAAAGAAAAAATGGTGCTCCCAACCCTGTATTAGTAACCAGTTTAAGCTTAAAATTGAACTTAATGCCACCCAACTTTGACTTTATGCCGTGGGCGACTGCCCCTATCGCTCACCCCTAGTTATGGCCCTGATTCAGACTATTGTGTCAAAAATAATGGCCCTTGTGGTAGAGGGAAGGGTTGGACTAACCTAGTCTATTAGTAAGTGTGTGTTTCCACAAATAAGCCCAATACAAACCTTCACTTATTCACATAAGTATGCAAAATTTACTGGTCAACACCAGTATACTGCCCAGCAGTTTAACATTGCGATCACATCTCTATGGTATGAAAGCATTATGCTTTGTATTGACAGCCTTATAATATAAATATAAATAACTTCTTAAATTAATAGTTATTTTATTACTAACAGTTTGTTTTTTTTTATATTTGCATTGTTAATTAACAGGGAATACTTGTATGATACATAGCCAATGTTTTCATTATAAATAGTGAACTTGCGTCTGGATGACTGGTGACGTGAGCTTAACTTCATTGTACTTTACTGCTATGTGGGTGTAAGCAAAAGACTGAACTTGCACACGGATTCGGAGCCATACTTACATTCGCATTTGGACTGCTCTTAAAAGATCCATTATTTGTGTGGAGTTTTTCTGAGGAGTTTTCTGTGGGATTCCAGTCTGATTCTACTTCAGTCTCTGTATCATTTCCTACATTGTATAGTTAAGCACTTGTAAGCAGAGCGGAGGTGATCCAGAGCTGCGCTTCAGTCTGTTTTTCAGGCGGAAACGCAACAAGGAACTGTACTGTGCATGCCCAGAATGGGAGCATGCACAGAAAGATGGGCGCAACTGCTGCCCTTCCATCTGCGTCCGCCTCTGTGCACTATGCGCTAGTAGAACAGGGAGCTACACAATATTTAAATGATAAAATGGGTATTTCACGTATTTAAATAGGTGCAGTAGCTGCAGGGCCGCCATCAGGGGGGGACAGCCGGGACTACTGTCCTGGGTGCAGAGCTGATGGGGCCGGCCTCATTAACGGGCCAATGTGCAGGGAATAACTTCCCTGTTCCCTGACCAGCTGTAAACATACTGTAGATCTGTGGAGCCCCGCCCATGTGATGTCACAGATGACATCACATAGAAGGTGTGGCCCAGTGGATGTGTCCCAGGCCCTACAGATTTTGACTGCGGCCCTGAGTAGCTGTGTAAGCTGCCTGTGCTTCTTTAAATATCTTACACCATGTCAGGGGATGGTGTAAGTCATAGTTTCAGGCCATTTCCAATGAGAAAATGGCCGTAATTTTTGTGATAATAAAAAGAAAAAAGAAAATTCCTGGCATTTTAGTGTTTTATGAATGAATCAATATCTAAAATACATTTCAGCAGAAAAATGTCACAACAGCAGCAGAATTTCACAACTAAGCCCAGACAGTGATGTAAATAAGATATAAATAATTTTAAGGGGTGTTTTCATTTTTTTAAACTGATAAAACAAAAAAATTGAAAAACATAGGAAACTGGCAGAGGCTCTGCCCATAGGGATCCGTCTGTGTGGATTACAGGCGGAAACACGCAACTCTGGATCTGACGTGCAACGCTTGCAAATTCTGCATTCCAATCAGGTCCTGCATGTCTGCATACTATGTCCCTCTGCAATTTAATGGAATGGAAAAAGAGGAAGCTGTAAAATATTAGACAAAGTTGTGTAGTTGCTCAATCAATTAAAAAAAAGCCACACTGATATTTATCCAGTAACTATCCTGTCATACCTGTCTGTCATGTCACTGTAACCTTATAATTATTACTGAAGAAAAAATTAGGCTAGGCTTGTCTTAACGTTTTCTGTTGGTATTCTTGTTTAATCAGCAAACATAAATGTTAACAATGGGCTGCATCCGTTTATGGTTCACAGTTGCTTGTCTTTACTTGTGCAAACTGTTGCTGGTAAAGATATCAAGCTAAATGTATGTTATTTGTGAGCTTTGAAGTTTCCTACACCAAAGCAGTGCTACAATCTGCCATCCTGCTCACATATGCCTCAAATTGCTAAATAGGAACGATTTTACAAAAGGCTCTACGTCAAGTTTGAGGGGTGATTTACAACTTTAGAATGCTTTAGAATGCTTATATGAGTGTTTCACAATTACATTTACAAAACTCTTCTTATTTTAAATAGAAAGTTTAGAGAGAGAGAGAGAGAATATATAGAAATTATAAAATGTATGGGTGTGGGTGAGTCAACAGCGCTGGTGTGAAAAACAGAGACTAGAATGAAAATCTTAATTTAAAACCTAAACTAAAAAATGAATATAATATCAATGAATATTTGAGTGAATAAAGAAAAAATTAAAAAGTGTTAAATGCAATAAATATGATTAAAATTCAAAGATGAACTACAGGTGAATGTTAGGCAATGGTGATTGTTCCTTCAGATGTAGTTGGGTAGATTCTTCCACAAGTAACACTCGTTTCTTAGTGTACTCATACATCCATAAAATGATATGACATGTGGAAAGAAAATGTGTGTTAGAAAATTCCATTAATAAATATAAAAAAAATCAATCTAAAAAAACAACAGAAAATTAATGGACCGTATTCACAGACCCGGTTTTGCGTGGGGTTGCGTGCGTATATTTAGGATCGGATGAACTGCGCATGCACAGCAACTTTTTCCACGCACATTACATAGTATTTACGCACGTACTTTTGGCACGGACTTGTGAATCGCACTTAAGGGCATACGTATGGACGGGCGTGGTTTTTATCCAAACGGTAGATATTACGTGAAAGTGGGCGGGGAAAGCATTTAAATGGGCATTTGAGGGCGTGGTTAGATAAATACGCATGTACGTAAGTAACATACGCGCGTAAGTACACACATAGACTTAAGGGTGCCCTATGGAGGCGGAAGTCACAGAAAACCCGTCTGTGCGTGGGGAGTGTCATGGGTGTTGCCTTGCAATGTAGGTGCGTATATTTGCGTACTTTATACACACATCTGTGAATATGGCCCAATAACTTTACTAAATCCAATTAATAAGGAAACTAAAAACATAAGTGCATATAGTTAATCAATATACAATTCATAAAGATAAGGTGGTGCATCGAGAGGCAGATCTCCTACCAAAATGCACTGTGCAATGTTCCAAACAGTCCTGGCTGCAAAAATGGACGTCCTAGCAGAAGATGGCTAAACAGTCCTGAGTGGAAAGGCAGGCCCACAGGAAGCAGACTACTTGACCACCGGTGAAACCACAGGATACTTGACGCGTTTTGGGGCTGGCCCTTTTTCAAAAATGATCTGATGTGAGTAAAATTATGCCTTTAGCCTTTGCAAGCTAGTTTTACAAAGTAGATGGCTATTAAATACTCAAGTCATTTTATTCTATAGTTTATATGTTAGAATGTATTTCTATACTTTTTTTTTTTATACTTCCACGTAGTAGACAGGAACTACAGTCGGCTTCAGTTTTCCAGTTATCCAAACTGATAGATTGCATAGTAAATAGTCTGAATTTATTAGATCAGATAACAGGAAAGACCTGAAGCAGTCTTCCTTTGTTTTTATATGACTTGCTTATTACAAGATGGATTTCCTAGTCACAATATACTGTAACAGGAAATCCTTTTAAATTGTACTTAGTTGTGTGTTTCCTGGTCCTAGAACTTATCAATTTTGACACTATTTTTGGATACTTAAAGTTCCATTTATTCTATTCATTAAATTTCATGTATCATCATTTTTTTTTATGTAAAACAAAAGAACCTCAAAATAAGACAAAATTAATTTATTATTAACCCACAGTGTTTCATATTTTATTTTGTATTCATCAATTAAAAATAACTACCATTATACATTTTCTTTTTAATACATGTTATACAGGTAAATTAAGGTAAACAGGCAAAACCAGGCTAAACAGGTTCATCTGTACACCCATGTAAAACCATGTTTTAATGTTAGAGGTTCAAATAACTTTATTTTGCATGCAGGAAAAATACTTTGATTTCGTACCTAGAACTCACATACTACATAGTTTTATGTTTAATGTGAGAATTAGTGATCAGCTAGAAAACTTTACCTCTCAATCCTAATTCTATTTTCACAGTTTAAATTTGATTTCCCCTGCAGTTCAACATGGTTATGCTGAGGTGCACATGTCCTCCTGTTTTTCTCTTTATTACCTGTCTTTTGATGAAGCCTTTGAGAGCTATTAGCAATTGATTGGGTTTGCCCAAGTTTGTTTTCTTTTCCCCTGAGGAAGTCTGAAAGATTTTATAATATCTAGGACTAAACATGGTATGTTGTCTGAGCAATTTGAATAAAAATGGTCTTAGGTATGTTTTTTTTCTTTTAGATACATTTGACTTTTGTTTAGACATCATAGATAAAGCACTTATAGATCATTCTATAAAACAGTGGTTTGTTTTCTTTGTAGGTCTTGTTTTTCACATTATGTGCTCTGTTTACAGAGGTCTGATCACTTCATTTTGATAAAATAATGCATTATTGCATCAAAATGAAGCAAACCATATTTACAAATTATGGATCGGCATATAAAACTGTTGTTTCCACGGTGATCAGTGCTAACTCCGCATGTTTCCACTGGCCCGTTCTTCTCAATGCGGGACAACACATCTGCGGGTGGCGTTGTTATAAGAATTCCAGTGATCTCCGATTATACTTCCCTTTTCCTTCCCTTAACAACTGCTCATAAGTGCAGGAAAGGGGAGGTATATGGGGAGACTGCTAGAATATACGGTTATATGTAAAAATAAATAAATGCATAAAAAATATATTAATACAACAATTTATACATATTATATATATATAAAATAATAATGATAATAATATTAATTACAATTTTAATAAAAAAGAGGTTTTCTACGTTCTGACAGGAACACACTGCGCATACATAGTGTTTTTCCTATAGCAGTTTAAAAATCATAGCATCATAGAATTTGACAGCAGATAAGACATACATATTGGTCGTAGTAAAAACGGCTAAGAAAAAAAAAAGACGTCGGAGCCGTAATTGCTCCGAGTGCAGGATTTTTTTTTTTTAAATAATAAAATAAAACCTTCCCCTGCTGCCCCCCCTCTCCACTATGATTAACATAAATATATAATTCCAGCCCGATAGGGCATGCTGATGGCTGTAGAACTATAAGCACCAGCATGCCCATCGATGCCAGGGCATACTGGCGCTTGGAGAACCACAAGCACCAGCATGCCCTGCTATCCAGGGCCCACAGCACCATATAAATGTCCCCATAGTAAAAATAATAAAGTGTAGTGGCACCACTAGAAATGGCTAAAAAAAATGCCCACTTTTACAGTTAAAAAAATACTTACCTGCTCTGCTAGGGTTCCAGTCTTCTAAGCTTTTAATCCACAAGGGGGCCTTGGCAAAAAAAAACCCCTGTTGGCACGTCTCTAAACATGTCATGCAAGGACAGGACATCCTGGCGCTAATGACAGTTGGGGGTATATTTATACCCTTTGCCAGAGGGGGAAATATCATGTTTCTAAGTGAGAATTCCAACACTGGCAGCCCTACATGCAATATTTAAATCAGAAAAATGTCCTTTTTCTCATTTAAATATCGTGGAACTCCCAGTTCCACAGATGCAGGGCAGTCAGATATGGATACAGACGGATGGAGTCACTTGCGCCCATCTTTCTGTGCGTGCTCCCGATCTGAGCATGCACAGTGCTATTTTTTGTTGTTCTTCCGTCTGAAAAAGATGGCAGCGTACCCCTTTGGATCAGGCGTCCCTAACGATTGCATAGTTATGGCGAGGAGGGTGTTCATCGCCGTAACTACGCAACCATTACGGAAGGAAGGGGGGGGAAGGAAAGTAATTAGGGAGGGAGGGCTGGTTAAGGTAGCCTTCAGCCGGCGTAACAGTGGGTAATTACGCCGGCCACAGGGAGGAGTGTCAGGGGAGTTCTCCACAGCTACGCTGGCCGTAAGTACCAGCGTAGCTCTGGATCAGCCCCAATGTCACTAAAATAACATGAATGACAGGTTAATCTAGGGCTACTATGTTCGATGTCTATTTAGGTGTCTCTGTGCTAGCCTATATATGGTAACATCAAAATCAGTAAACATATGTGTGCAGCTAATACTATCAAAATAGAGTTGCGAATATTACACCTGATATTCTTGAATTTAGAGTAAAGGTCTAGCCTCTGGGCTTCCTCAGCTTATTTCTTTGTGCTTGAAACACTGGTTTCACCTGCATATAGGGCATAGGCATAGTTAGGGTGGGACAATAGTTAGGGTGGGACAGGAAGAGCACTTTAAATAATAAATTAAGCTGCAAAATATAAAAAAAAAAAAAACCCAATGACAAGGTATAATACTTTGTAATTTGACAATATGAAACTGTCAGTCAAGATTATTCTAGATATGTGTAACTTTATTTCCATAGTAAAGGACGTAATCAACTTCTTTTGTGAATATGTTCTATGGAGAAAGTATTTCCACCGAACACACCAGTTTTCTGTGAGACACGTTGGTCTCAGAAATACAAAAGTATCGCCATAGTCAAGGTAGATATTGTCAGCATTGCCCAAGGGCTGGAAGGGTTATCAGATGGTAACACTAAAACCAGTTTTCCAGCATTGCTGGAACCTATGGCACATGCTTTACAATAAAAAATAGGCATGCTACAATATGCAAATCAAATAAAAAGTACACTAAAAGGGCCATCACAAAACTGCAGATGCTGTAAGCCAAGTTCTGGCAGCTACTGTCAACGTAACTTCCCAGAATATTGGAATTGTGCAGGAGCAATTGGAACATTATAAGCAAACTCAGAAAGAGATGAAGGATCAGAGACTAGGGATCAAGGAAGTGTAGCTTGCAAAGGAGTAGGAAGCTAAGAAAGTAATCAGACCTGCAAAGGCCCAAGATGAGTAAAAACTGGCTCATCCAGTAAAAAAAAAAGGGGATAAAAGCTAATTTACATATATAAAAGGAAGGCATAAAATTAAAGAAAGTATTGTAAGACAAAAAATGACAGTAGAAGTCTTGTTGAATGTGACAGGGTATTGGCAGATCATCTTAACAATAACTTGTCTACAATATTCACAAGTCCTTTCACTGAGGAGCAGGTCTTAAAAGAACGCTCAAAGCTAAAAGTGGAAAAATCAGTTGGGCCAGATGGGATACATCCTAGGATACTAAAAAAGGTTAAAGGTGTTACATGCGATCTGCTAGAGGCACACCAGTTTTCACCAGAGCCCCTGACTGTAGGCGATGGATTTGGCTGCTGGTAAGTAGCAGGTCATGGCCCTATTGATGGATGCACAGATGCTGAGATGGTGAACAGGATACGAGAAGTAAAAGGAGTAGTGCAAACAGGAAGATGTAGACGCAGATGTAGACAGCAGAATTACGTCTGAAAGTGATCCAGGGATACTAGAAGGCAAAGCCCATAGCACTATGGGCTTAAAATTCTGTTAAATTTATAAATATGTGTAAAGTTATATGTGATACCATAAGAGTACACCATAGCCAAGTATAATAATAAAATACATGCAATTTAATAAACACATATAAACAGCACAATAAAAAGAAAACATAGGCAGTAAGTAACACATTGTTAATACATTAAAATGCAACTAGGTGAGTGTCTGTGTCCATCTGAGATCTCCAAAAAATAGAGCAGCAGAAAGTCAAAGCACAGGAAAGATTGAAACCTATATTGTTGGCTGATAATTGATGTATTTAGATTGCAAAACATATGGAAAACTGTACTTTATTTGAAATACAGAGCAGGTAAAGATATTAAGTACCACAATATTGCCATTCTGTAGACAAGGGTCTGGGTCTGTTGATTAGGAACAAACATGTCCCAAAGAGCATACGAGCAGTGAAATGAGCTGCAGCTCGGTTAGTGTTCTGGAGCACTGACCGGCTTCCTCCTCCATCCCTTTCCCTCTCTGATCAGGCTCCAGCGGACACTGGGGTATTGAGTAGCGAGTTCCAAGCCTCACATTAGGTCTCAAGCTGTAGCTATGGGTGCATCACCAGATCTCTAAAAAGCCATAGCAGAGAACATAAAAATAATCTTTTGAAGGCCTCCAAACCCCGGTTGCATTCCCCGGTTAGAAAGTCTTTTTTCCGAAATAGGGACATCCGAAAGTTCCTTTTCGGATGACCCTATTTCGAATACCCCACAGTTTAGAATTTTTCTTTCAGAATGGGTGAGTAACCCTAGCATAGCAACAATCGGACGGAACATTGTTCCGTCTGAGCCCATTTCCAAGGAAATGGGCTGTGCTTCCCTTCCACCCGCTTCCGGGGGGAAGCACTGAATAGCGATTACATTCAGCTATTATACTTGTGTGTCAGGAACCCAAAATCTCCATTCACTTCTATTATTTCTATATTTATATACCACCACTTCTAAATGTCCATACCACTACTTCTAAATGTCCATACCACCACTTCTAAATGTCCATACTACCACTTCTAAATGTCCATACTACCACTTCTAAATGTCCATACTACCACTTCTAAATGTCCATACTACCACTTCTAAATTTCCACTTTGACCATTGATTGATATATTTATTTTTATGATGAACTACAGAATATTTATGTCAACACTGTGAACATTTTAATTACATTTTTAAGATAACTTGAGAATCAATGGTAATTTTAAGGTTTTTCAAACTCAAATCATTCAGGGCCGTATTCAGAAATCCATTTTCATGGCGAGTTCCGTGCGTATTTTTAGGTAAGTTTCAACTGCGCATGCGTAGTAACTTTTATTATGTAGTATATGTAGACTGTACACTCATAAGTGCCTCACGGATGGACTTTTGAATCGCACTTGGGTACATATTTTTGGATATGCAACCCAAAAATACGCACGTGAAAATTTAAATAAAAATGGGTGGGGGAATGCATTTAAATGAAGGAAAGTGGGCGCGTCTAACATGAATCGCACGTACGGAGGACACATACGCACGGAACTGCTCACAGAAAGTTACAAGTGGTCTACAGTGGCAAAAGTCACCGACAGCACGGCCGAGAGAGGAGAGTGTCATGGTTGTGAGGGGGTTTGCCCTGCACCGGCCGTGCGTATATTTGCATACCTTTAAGGAAACCGATCTCTGAATATGGCCCTCAGCCATTTTGTGATTCAATACTTTCTATTTACCTGCACAATAAAAGCGCTGTTTCTACATATTTTTATCTGGAAATATTTAACCATAGTAATATTCTGTAGTAAAGGAGTAATTTTAAGTTGAGTTTGCTAACATCATTTATAATAATCGTACTGTATATCATTCATAGGTTCTATTTGGTAATGAGTGAAAAAAAAATGCATTAATGATTCAGTCAATGATTGATATTATTATAAGACATGAATTGTATCTGAGGGTAGCTATTTCCTGGTCACTTAAGGTAAAAATTACATCAATGCAAAACCGCAATGTAATAAATCCAATTACAATAGAAAACATCAGTTCAGCATTATGCCATTTTGTAAACCTGTCTTTTAACCTATGTGAATCTGTGTTAATGAATGAATTGTGTTGTTGTTCTTTTCACTATCCATTGTTTTGCACTACACAATATCAGTTGGACTATTTGTTAAAAAAAAATGGAGGTCATTTTGATTACAAGCGTCTGCCAACAGTTCCAACTGTGCTGCACTGAAAAGGAAATGCTGACTTTTTTTTTTTATAATTTCCGTTTTCATTTTTCAACATATAACAGCTGGATTGGACAATCAATTACATCCACTGTAACATCTTTTATGAGGCGGGAAACAGACTCATTCTGGTTATACCCTTTTCATGTACAAGGGTATATTATTCTTTCTCAGTCAGTCAGTATAAGCTGACTTATAACAGTCCCCAGTTGTCTGAACACATGAAAGATTGATATATATATATATATATATATATATATATATATATATATATATATATATCTCTCTCTTCCACTCACAGTGTTGG
>WWET01000077.1:341707-354526 GCA_011038615.1 Limnodynastes dumerilii | reverse complement strand
TATGGAAAATAATAATTAACTAATTAATTAAAATGTAAAATAAATCTTTTTGTTACATTATATATATATGTGTTTGCAGGGTATGTCTTCTCACTGAATTTTATTGACTTCTCTACATTTCTTGATTTGGTAGTAGAAGTAAGTGGTGTTGTAAGTGAGGTGGAACAGATAAGACATAGGCAGACCCTCCAACATGACCCATTTCATTAGGTACAAGTAAATCCACTCCTGAGCTGCCAACGATCACTCAACTGGTTTAAATGAATTAACTGATATTTAAAAAACGATTTGCCTCTTCAACCAGTGTTTTCACCATAGTAACTGACAGTTGGAAACTGAGGAGCAGAGTATTTTGTACCTAATGGAATGGGTCATGTTGGAGGGTATGCATAGGGTAGCACTTACTGTGAATCATCGGTCTGTACAATGGGAACTCATAAACCCAACCCAGATTATAATATTTACCTGTCCCCCCCCAGCTCCCTGCCCACCTTACGGAGTTTATGTGGGTAAAGGGGATGGGCCACTCTATCAGACAGATCTTCCAGCATACAGAACTAAGTTCTGTAGGCCTGGAGATCCGTATGCATGGCGCGTGCACGCTCAGATGTTACAGTTAGGCCTAATATGGCACATAGTAGCAATCATATGTATTTATGCAGACAATGAGGATGGATGTATAGGACTTTTTTTAATCTTTAAACATTGCATTTGTAGAAAGGCACCTCCTCCACCAAGCCTGTATTCCATAAGACATGTTTGTTATTGCTGTTATTGCTGTATTCTTTCATCTGTTTACATGTACAGATTATTTTAAAAGCACAGTGTGGTATTTACCTACCAGTGCCTCATGCAGCTTAGCGGAATGCTGAATGAAAACAAATACTAAATTCCATTCCGTTTATTTCCTTTTCTAAATCTTCAAAGGCATCTTTTAGCATAGCTTGTTTGTAATATAAGACGTCTTCTCCTGAAAGGGCCGCAGAGTGCACAGTAATGCGTTACAGACCCCACCAGAGAAAGGCATTTGTTTGCATATGGTTTGAACTACAGGTAAGTTGCAAGCTCTACTAACATATGTGGGCTTTAAAAGGTATATCTTGTCTTTTATCAGCCTCCCAGAAATACCCCTTTTATTTAGCCATTTCCGATCAAATTAAACTCACATGTCAAACAAACAAAATAAGAACAGCTTTAGATGCTATATAACAATTTTATGTATAAAACAAATTTGTCATTTAAAGAGCAGAAGTCAATTCTGGCTAAAAAATAAAAAAAATAAAAAACAAATCTAAACTTTAGGTGGGACTAAAAAATAATAATAAAAAATATATAAAAAGAGTAAACATAGAATTATTACACAATTAATTTTGTGCTGTCCCTTTAGCTGGCTATACACTGCAGTAATGGCCAGCTAACTCATACTATAACTGAGAGTTTGGCTAATTATCGCTGTAGAGATGTTCAGGATGAATTTTCCAAATGCCCATTAATGGTACCAGAAATACTCTGGTAGATAATTGAATCTTATGGCATGTTTTAAATATATCGGGCTCGATCCCAATTGATCCAATATATTAGGTAGCTGCATGGGCAGTGCCGTTTCTAGACCTAGCAGAGCCCAGGGCGGAATAAAAATTCAGCCCCCACCCCCCAAAAAACTTCCATCCCCTTGTATGTGCCCAGCCATCCACTTCTGCTAATTGTTGTGTGTTCAGCTGCCATTTTGCCCCTTATATGTGTCCAGCCTCCTTTTGTGACCCCCTATTTGTTCCCAGCCTCCTTTTTTGCCTCCTTATTTGTACCCAGCCTCCTTTTTTGCCCCCTTATATGTGCCCAGCCTCCTTTTGTGCCCCCCTATTTGGTCCCAGCCTCCTTTTTTGCCTCCTTATTTGTGTCCAGCCTCCTTTTTTGCCCCCTTATATGTGCCCAGTGCCCCCTTATATGTACCCAGCCTTTCAACTTTGAGAGGTAATGAGAGGTGTGTATGACAGCTCTGCTTTAGACAGTACTGCCTTGGATATGTGCCTAATAAAGAATATAAAGACTTGACTGACAATGTGAATTGGGAAAGAAACACTATTTCCAGGAATAAAATTGTACTATGATTGTAACATTTTCTATGCAGCTTTTCTACCATCTAACCTATGCAACAGCATCTATGTAAAAAAATATATATATATAAGAAAAACATTTAGCTTTAGTTTAGCAAAATGTCTACAATGAGCACGGTGACACCTTATCAACCTTATGATATGTCATTAACATAAACACACACCTAGAGCTAGATGGCCTTGCTGGGGCCTAAAGCAGCCAAGGGTTACTTAAACCTTTAATAAAGCTTGCTCATTTTCAGTAATGTGAATTAATAAAGAGCCCACGTTTTAATAATGTGCTCAAGGCCTGCAAAGCTTTAACTGTTCTCAAACTAATTCTCTGTTATTACTCCTGCAAAAAAAGGACTGAAAACATATTTGTTTGCAACCTGAGCTCATATTTG
Source organism: Limnodynastes dumerilii (assembly GCA_011038615.1). Lineage (NCBI taxonomy): Eukaryota > Metazoa > Chordata > Amphibia > Anura > Limnodynastidae > Limnodynastes > Limnodynastes dumerilii. Next base: position 352,026 of record WWET01000077.1, on the reverse strand, counting down.
CTAAAATGCACCTTCTGACATAGCTCTTCAGTGGAAAAAGCAGGAGAACAGGTTTGTGGTGAGCCCAGCCTTGTAAAGCAAACAAGAACTACAACAGCTGAGAGATCCGTATTGAATTTTGCAGCCAATGTTCAGTATTCTGCTAAAGGATAAACCCCTATGGCTCAATTAAGTACATGAACAGCTAGATTTAAAGTCATTATTACATGCAGTGTAAAGTGGGTAAGAGAAATAAACTTTTCTGTGGCGTACCTAGAGAGAGCCTGTATTTGATTCATTTTGATGAGAGTATGTGTTATACGTTTTCGTTATGGTTAGGTATTCGTTCTGCCTTGTATGCATGGGAAGTTTAGCAATGTGTTGCGGACTTCAAAGGGCTTGAAGTAGACAGTTGATGTGCTGTCTCAGGGTACCTGTTATCTGTAGCACATATTATAATGAAGTAATTTTTATTCCTTTTTTTTTTGCTATTGTCTGTATTTCTGTATTACATGGAGCTAGTCATTTCTATTTATTATTCTTAGCTGTTATCTATTGCAATATATATATATACATACACAAAATGGAGGTTGCTCAAATCAATTTATAAGTTAATATAGAGCAGGTGCTGCAATGTATAGGGAATTCACACAGATACAAAAAAGACACCCCAGCACTCTTGCAATTAACCAGTAACAAGTAATGATATTCTATCTTTAAAATAAAAGTCAGAGAATTTGTTACATACATTTGCAAATATATGATAAGCCACCAGCCACTTACAAGGCTTCTCTGTTTTGTTGTTCCCAACGCTAAAACTGTCAGAGTCACAACTTTGGGTCACATATTATGTATTTTTAAATTGAGAGCTCACTCCCAGCAGAGGTCCCCAAGTCTCCAAAACAGCTATTTTGAAACAGCGCCCCCTATCAGCTGCTATCCCAGACACGCTTTAAAACAAACACACAAAATAAAGGTTGCTCAAATCAATTTATAAGTTAATATATATTTATAAGCGTATCATATATATATTTATAGATAGAATATTATGGTTAGTTACTAGTTAATTGCAAGAGTGCTGGGGTGTCTTTTTTGTATCTATCTATCTGTCTGTCTATCTATCTATCTATCTATCTATCTAACTATCTATCTATCTATCTATCTATCTATCTATCTACATACACATATGTATAAATTATACAGGGTATTTTCTTTATTATATTTTTATTATTACCGTATTAAAGTATTTATGGTCTGTGGATGCTGATTCCACTTTTAACCTTATGCAGTCAACATTTATTTGTCCTAAAACGTTCTAAACAGCTGCATTTCAATATATAAACCAGGGTTGCTGACTATCCCGGAATATCCGGAAAACTCCCAAAATATGTGCAGTTCTGCTGGTATCCCGGAAGAGCAGGGAAATCTCCTGTAAGTCATGCCCCCTACCTATCAGTACAACAATTCCTAATGTTAGTAGGGATTGGACGGGACTTGATAGCATAATATTGGTCATCAAGCAATTTGTATAAATGTTGTCATTAAGCCCCACCCCCATACAGGAATCTATTTCTTCCCTCCGAGATCATCTGGATAGAAAGAAAGTCGGCAACCCTGATTTAAACTCTTGTGCACTGCAAGATACATGTAACCCTGCACCAATATCATGGACCGGATTCAGAGATGCGTGTGTCTAAAGTACGCAAATATATGCGCACACGTAGTAAGGACACTCCCATGACACTCCCCTAGCATGGATGGGTTTTCAGTGACTTACACTTCCATAGGTACATACATACGTGCGTACATGACTAACCACGCCCTCAAAAGATCATTTAAGATTTTGCTCCCCCCTGCCCAACTTCGCGTAACTTCACACGTACGGAAAACATCCACTCCCCTCCGTACGTATGTCCCTAAGTGTGATTCAGAAGTCTCTGCCTAATGGACTTCCTTGCCTAAATCCTATGTAACTTGCGTGGAAAAAGTTACTATGCATACGCAGTTAATCCGCTTCTAAATATACACACAGTAAACCACACAAAATTGTATCTGTGAATACTGTCCCATATAAGCATATCACCAAGTTACATTCACACTTAACCAGGCTATAAGCACAAGAAAGCTTGGTTGACATTTGCTATGCTGGTATTAGAAAAACATTTGCTATTAATAGTTTGAAACCTTTTTGTCTGTGCCTAAAACCACCCAAACTATATAAGCAGTATAGTACCATAGTAAAATAAAGATATTAGGCCAGATTTACTAAGCTGTGGGTTTGGAAAAGTGAAGATGTTGCCCATAGCAACCAATCAGATTCTAGATCTCACTTTCCTATTACATACTAAAAAATGTCAGCTACAATCTGATTGGTTGCTATAGGCAACATCTCCACCTTTCCAAACCCGCAGCTTAGTAAATCTGTCTCATTGGGAACATTGCAACACCATACTTGCCAACTCTCCATGACTAATATGGAGACTATCCGAAGAGTAAGTTATCTCCCTTACTCCCTGCCAAGTGTTTGGCAATCTCCCTGATGTGGAGTTAATTCCATTGAAGCCTATGGAAGTGACCATTTTCATAGAGACCAAAATGTAATCAAAGACTGACAGCTTTCTATGACAACATAACTTCAATAATGGAGACAGAAATGAAAAAATACACTTTGTGTATCTCTTTAAAATCTGCTGTAGTTTCAGTACAGTATTCCCGTCTTTTGGTATCCATCATTTGGCTATCTCCTGCTAGTGACTGCTTAGGTCAGTTACCAAAACAGTTCAAGAGGCTGAGATCTGTCTCTTACCTGTAGCCTAGTTCATCCCAAGAATATCCCCTCCCCACAATCTTAAACATTGACAGAGCAAGCATCTTACTGGCTAGAACTTTTTATAGTGGTTTGAAAATCTGTAATACATGAGAAGAACTAACTGATCTGAATCCAGACTTGTTATAAGGGGGCATTTTCCAATTGTCAGTTGCTTCAGAGGTCCATGTAAGTGAGGAGAGTGGCCTTCCCATGTGCTCGCACAGAAGGTTGGATCCAGTAGGTCATCCAGTCTTAACTCTCTAAACTCCTGCAATTTGAATTATGAGTAAGAAATTTCAGTCGTGACAGAGCTTTGGCCAGTTAGTTTTGTACCTTAAGGATATGTTTAGCCTGCAACATTATATTCCACCAATTGAGTACCAACATAAATCCCAATAGATCATCTAAAAAACCGGTTGCAATCTCCCGTTAGAACATGTGAATTGCGAAAAAGGGACATCCGAAAGTTCCTTTTCTGATGTCCCTTTTTTGAATACTTACCAATTTAGACTTTTTTTTAATGAATGGGTGAGTATGCCGTTCAGCATACTTCACCCATTCACTTTCGCAATTAGCGATATTCCTCTGCCGCACCTCCGCCGCTGCTATAGCTGAACCAGGGACAGGTGAGTAAACTATCTGTGTGGGGTAGGGAGGATTAGGGTCAGGCTGTAGAGGAGGGAGGGTTAGGGTCAGGCTGCAAGTAAGGGAGGGTTAGGGTCAGGCTACGGGAGATGGTGGGTTAGGGTGAGGCTGCAAGTAAGGGAGAGTTAGGGTTAGGCTGCCAGGAAGGGAGGGTTAGCATTAGGGTAGTGAGAGGGGAGGGTTAGGGTCAGAATTAGGGAAAGTAGTGGGGGACTATTTTTACTAAGTTTTCGGAGCACCAAAAGCGTGGTGCTCCTTGGATTGATTGCAATGCCTCATCGAGGCATATGCAATCGAAATCCCAGCCTGTTGTCACTGGCTGGGAGAAATCCGAATTTTCGAAATTCAGATTTTCTATGCGGGGACCCACACCCCTAAAAAACATACATTTATTATTTTCATAATTTAAACACTAGGCAAATAATAACAAACTGTTGATTGTGTTATAATTAAAATTACTTCATATATTAATCAGTCAATACATTAAAACCAGAGCAAAAAATAAACGCACAAACCATAATATGGTAAAGATACGTGGTATCCTATGCAATGAAGGGTGCTACATAGTAGTGTATAAGTAAACAACTAACAACAAACAAAAGGAGTTTATTGAAAACTCCAAGTTACTACTTATATGTGCACACACCTACATCTAAATAAAGAGTCACCATGAGATAGCCCAACAAGAAATATCAACAATAGTAGTAATGAAATATATCACATTTTATTCAGATTATATTCAAATCATTAATGCAAAATATATCATGTGTTACTCAAAATTGAAGGAACTAGAAAAATAAAGTGCAGTAACAAGTTATATAACGGAGTGCTCCCATGGTGCATATCACATCAACACGCCCTGAGCTATCCATATTGGACTAGCCTTCATGAAAAACTAGCACCCTCACGGGTGCGCTTCGCCTTTCCATGTGGTATCTTACCCTCCCTGCACTAAGGAGATCGAAGGGAGCAGTGTCCAAATACCAGTCACAGAAACGTGGGGGGCAGGATTCTCATGCACATACTGTGCCTGCCAGCTCCAAAAACGTCCTCCAATGCACATTTCACAATAGCTTCAACAGGGAGAATGAGTGTTCAAGTGTGTGTCCTTCCTATTTACGTGTTCACGCGCCAATCAGAAGTTTCCAATTTCCACACCTGCACAACAATGTAGATCACACAAAGTACAATGTTGCTACACCTACATTGTCTGTCTCATGGTGACTAACACAAAACAGTATTAGCTAGTTAGTATCTTCTGTGTTTTATAACAAAATGATAAAATAGAGTTGCTAAGCATCTGAGACGCCCACTATATTGGTAATCTTGAATCAAGATTAAAGGGTTATATTAAAGGTATATGCCCCTACAAATGGCAAATCAGATAAGCAAAGGGAAATAGATTGCATGAACATGGGATTTACTCGTTAGTATAGTAATATCTTTATAAGGGTCAGTAAATATATAATTTTACCCCATGTCTCCGGGATTGGTTCACTCACGGAAAATGCGAGTAAATACATTGACTTCCATCTTCTACACTCACGTCCTACATTAGAGACACAATGGACTTACTCTCTAAATTACAGGATGTACATGTCTCCCCAGGTACTTAGTTAGTTACGTGTGACGTGGAGTCGCTTTACACAAGCATAAACCATGAAGCAGGAATAGAGGCGGAAGCTTATTTCCCAAGTACCAGGGTGGATAATGACTTTAATGTTTTTCTTTTGGACCTTCTCAGGTTTGTGTTGACACAGAATTTTTTTATATTTGATGGGAGATATTGGGCCATATGCAGAGCTCCGGGCACATTACATATGCGCCCGGAGTTTTCCGATATTTGTTACTGCGCATGTGCAGTAATTTTGTAATGCCATCTACATTTCTTTTTGCAACGTAGATTGCATATACGCGGTCTTAAAGACCGCAAATACACAATCTACGTTGCAAAAAGAAACATAGGTGGCGTTACAAAATTACAGCGCATGCGCAGTAACAAATATCGGGAAACTCCGGGCGCATATGCAATGCGCCCAGAGCTCTGCATACGGCCCATTATCTCCAAATTCGTGGGACTGTGATGGGCAGTTCCTGTGTGCCTACATACGCCAACCTTTACTTAGGTTGGTGGGAGCAGGAACATGTTTTTATTGAAGACCATGAGGATGTGACTTGTCACATCCTCATGTGGCTAAGATATATACTAGTCAAATCCTCATGTGGCTGAGATATATAGACGATATTTTTATCTTGTGGGAGGGAAAGATAGAACCCCTCTATGCTTTTATTGATATTTTGAATACCAACAATTTGATTTAATTTGAAATTAACTTTCAATGCAAACCAATCTTGGATTGACTTTTGTACATTTCTGTACAGGTGGACACAGAGAGACATTTGAGTACGGACTTGTTCTGCAAACCTACAGCCACCAACAGCCTGCTACAGGCTAGTTGGCTACAGTTCTAGTGCACACCCACCGGCCACAATCCATAGTATCCCACTAAGTGAGTACCTCAGGCTCAGGATGAATTGCTTATCAAAGCCAACCTTCAAAATTAGAGCAGGTGAGCTGAGGGATAGATTGTGGATAAGGGGCTATCAACCCAAGGCTCTGAAACAGGCTTACAAGCATGCTTTTAGAACATCAAGAGTGGAGTTAATCTTCCTGCGGCAAAGAGAATCCCAACCACATAGGATCCGCTTTATAGGGAATTTCTCCAGACAAGCCTCCGAGATCTCTTTTATCCTTAGAAGATATTCTCATATCTGGATGTCTGATCCGGATTTTAAACAAGCATTGGGTGGACATATCAGCATGTGCTGACGTCGGGCTAGAAATCTACGAGATAGCCTAATCCATAGTCATCTTAGCTCTATTGCTAAACCTCCTATATCACTACGGGGATGCTACCCATGTGGAAAATGCAGAGGTTCAAATACATAGTCAGACAGACTGAAATTTATGATAAATTTGGGAGAGTGCATAAACTTTCACAATTTACCAACTGTGAGTCTACACAAGTAATCTTTTGCTTAGAATGCCCATGTGGTAAACGTTATGTGGGGAAAACCATACGGAAGTTTAATGTGAGGTTGTTAGAACACTGTAATTCCATTATTTACAGCAAAACTGATCCAGCCAAGTTGAAACTTCTAACTCCGATTGCCAGACACTACCACGGAACTCCAATAAATCCAATCATATGGGTTTAAAAGCTTTAATTCTTGAGAGAGTAATTAAAAACCAAAGATGAGGTGATGTTAATCTTGCTTTCTTACAAAAAGAACTGAGCTGGATTTATCTTTTAGCCTCCACACAGGCTTAATAAAGAATGGTGTTCACACTATTTCTATGAGCTAAACTATAAGAGCTATAGGCTCTACAAACTTACTTGTGAATACAAATAAATCTTCTCCTTTCCTTTTTCTTAATATATGGATGATAATATATCCCTTGATTGATCTCTTTCTACCAAATAATGATTTCCCTCTCTTAGGATATATTTTGAATTAATTGTTGCCATTTTTATTAATAGTGGAGCGACTATGACATATGGGCCTATAATAGATGATTATTCACTTTTTAATTTATTTTTATTTTTCTACTAACGCTCTATCAATCTAAAAGAAAAAACCTTTTGGATATGCAGGGGTATGTGCTTTTAAGCTAATCTTCTAAATTTTATCTGTGGCTTAATGCTATAGTGGGAGTTTCATGTGGAGCAAACATGATACAAAGGGTCAAATTATATATTTACTGACCCTTATAGAGATATAACTATACTAATGGGTAAATTCCATGTTCATGCAATCTATTTCCCTTTGCTTATCTGATTTGCCATTTGTAGCGACATATTCATTTTAGATAACATTTTAATCTTGATTCGGGATCGCCGATATAGTGGGTGTCTCAGATGCTTAGCGACTCTATTTTATGATTTTGTTATAAAACACAGAATACTGTTTTGTGTTAGTCACCATGGGGTAGATCCAGAACTACGTTTGCCGTACGTTTATTCGTGTAGCGTATTTTCGTGCGCGTAAATTCGTTACACTCCCCTCGGCACACCCCTTGAACGTACGTATTTTGTCAAGATGCGCTTTCCAAACCCTACTTTAACTTTTTCCAACGTAACCGCAGTCATACGCACACATACGTATGGGCTAGACGAATTTACGCAGCTAAGCACGCCCATACTGTACACTTTAAATACAACTCCCCGCCTACTTCACGTATTTTGGACGCACGTAAAATTGGCACGCCCACACGTAAGTATTTACGTGACACATACGTGAATGGCCCATACGTTCACAATTACGCTACACTATTGAGCGTATTTTCTGTGGTGCTCATGCACAGTACTTACAAATAAGCGATTTTATGTTTCCGCCACGCGTAAATACGCTCCGAAGCATTGTTCTGGATCAGGCCCCATGAGTTTTACCATAGTCAGACAATGTAGGTGTAGCAACATTGTACTTTGTGTGATCGTGAAACTAATCTACATTGTTGTGCAGGTGTGGAAACTGGAAACTTCTGATTGGTGCTTGAATATGTAAATAGGAAGGACACATACTTGAACACTCATTCTCCCCATTGAAGCTATTGCGAAACGTGCGTCGGAGGACGTTTTTGCAGCTGACAGGCACAGCATGTGCATGAGAATCCTGTCCCCCACGTTTCTGTGACCGGTATTTGGACACTGCTCCCTTCGATCTCCTTAGTGCAGGGTGGGTAAGATACCACATGGAAAGGTGAAGCGCACCTCTGAGGGTGCTAGTTTTTCATGAGGGCTAGTCCAATATGGATAGATCAGGGTGTGCTGATGTGATAAGCACCATGGGAACACTCCATTATACATTGTGACCGGTAACCATTATGGATAAGTATTTGGAACTTTTGTCTGTGATTACACTGTGATTCTTTATAAAATTGCATGTATTTAGTCCCTCTTGGGTCTGACATTTCATGTAACTTATTACTGCACTTTATTGTTCTAGTTCCTTCAATTTTGAGCAAAACGTGGTATATTTTGCATTAATATTAATGATTTTAATATAATCTGAATAAAATGTGATATATTTCATTAATACTATTGTTGATATTTCTTGTTGGGCTATCTCATGGTGACTCTATATTTAGACATAGGTGTGTGCACATATAAGTAGTGACTTGGAGTTTTCTATAAACTCTTTTTGTTTGTTGTTAATACATTAAAACCACCTGACTAATATTGTGTAAGATCACCTCTTTCCGCCAAAAAAGCACTGACCATTCCAGACATGGATTCCGCAAGGCCTCTGAAGGTGTCTTGTATCTGGCTCCAAGATGTTAGCAGCAAACATTTTGTTTGTTTGTCATGTCATTTACATCTTCCACCTTCTTGAACAATGTTTTGCAGTGTGGCAGGGAGCATTACCCTGATATAAGAAGTCACCACCATCAGGGACTATCAATGCCATAAAGGAGTGTACTTGGTCTACAAAAATTTGATGTAGGTTGTGTGTGTCACATAAACATCCCCATAAAGGCCATGACCCAAGGTTTTTTCCTAGCAGAACACTACCCAGAGCATCACAATGTTCCAGTTTGTAGGTGGACATGGATCAGCATGGGCACTTTGACCAATCCGTGGCTATGCAGCCCCATATGCAAGAAGCCGCAATACACAATATATTCTGACATCTTTCTTTCATAGCTATGATTAACTTTCTTGGCAATTTGTGCTACAGTAGCTCATTTGTGGGACTGAACCAGACCAGTTAGACTTCACATTCCTTATGCATCATTGTGATTTGAGTGGCAGTCACCCTGTTGCCACTGCCCTTTTAACAATGTGATCAATGTTATTCATGTTTAGAGGCAGACTGCCATGTGCCCCCCAGGCTGCACCATCATCAGCAGTTTTAGGGCCACTTCTCTGCAGTCCATTGCCGACCGACCAGAACAGGGACCTAAGTCCCCATCTGGTCCACGACCTACCACAGACAGCGGATCCAGGGCACTGTGAGTTTTAAATACGCCCTGGTTCTTTGGCAACAGAGCGCTGGAGGTGATGACATCATGGACATCAAGCACAGCATTAAGAAGAGAGGACAGGAAGAAAGCAGAGAAGGGGAGAAGACATGAAAGACATGGGACGATTGAAGAAAAGAAAGGAAGTAATCTAAAAGTAAGCAGTGTGAGAGTGATAGTATGGGCAATGTGTGAGTAATATTATTGGCAGTGTGTGAGTGACAGTATGGGCAGTGTGTAAATTATAGTATGGGCAGTGTGTGAATGATAGCATGGACAGCATGTGTGATAGTACAGACAGTATGTGAGTGATAGTATAGTGGGCAGTGTGTGAGTGATACTATACGCAGTGTGTGAGTGATTGTATAGGCAGTGTGTGAGTGATACTATGGGCAGTGTGTGAGTAATAGTATGAGCAGTATCTGAGTGATTGGTGCAGTGTGTGAGTGATTGTATGTATGAACAGTGTGTGAGTAATTGTATGGACAGTGTGTGAGTGATAATATGGGCAGTGTGTGAATGATATTAAATGCAGTGTGTGAGTAATAGTACAAGCAGTAGGTGAGTAATAGTATGGGCAGTGTCTGAGTGGTTGTATGGGCAGTGTGTGAATGATTGTATGGGCAGTGTGTGAGTGATTGTATGGTCAGTGTGTGAGTGATAGTATGGGCACTGTATGAGTGATACTTTGGTCAGGAGGGGAGTGATTATATGGGCAGTACAATGGGGGTGTGGGTCGCTGTCGATGGGGAATTGCGTGTACATTTTAAGATAGGGTCCTGCTGTTTTTAGTCCCTTAGTCCCATAGGGCCTGATCCAGAGCTACGATGTTACACTGAGCGCTGTAGCGCTCAGCGTAACATC
>WWET01000077.1:308095-321610 GCA_011038615.1 Limnodynastes dumerilii | reverse complement strand
ATATATATATATATATATATCTAGTCTTCTGCTTCCCTAATTGGATAATGCTCAAATACTTTTTAAAAACAGAGATTATTTTGAGTAATCAGATTTAAATGAAATGCTTTTTTTTATTTTATCTTGTGGTTGACTCACTTAGAGTCTAGAATGTATTTAATGTGTCAAATATATTCATATTCTTTGACTTGTCAGTTTTACAGAGACCTTGTTGATTCTCCAAGTATTATCTAAGACAAACAACAGATGGAGTCAAGGTCTCGGTATCAGGAAATGTTAGTGGGATTTAGTTAGTTTAGAAAGGGATATGTACTATATAAAATCTTTAAGCTCAGAAATTAGTGAACATTTGTAGGCTCCAACCACAGACCAGCCTGACATAAATCAATAGCATGCTTGATTAATTAAACCAGCATGATAGTAAATCATTAATTTTTGTGCATTTATTAGAAATATACCTCCCCAACCAGCAAGTGTCATAACAAAATCTATAGATACATTTATATTTCCATCAACCATTTAGAATTATAGGTTAGTGGCCCACAATGAGACACCACATTGTATTATTAGCTTCTACAACATGTAAATAGCCCCAAACTACATTAATAGTACCTACATTAAATTATTACACTTACACACGCCTCGCTGCTCAGAAAATTAAATTCACAACAAGCCCCATATAGCATTAATATTTTCAACCAGCCTTACCACAACCTTTAGTTTTGACCCCAAAATTATAGATCCGTGTGTGTAACTAGTAAATTTATTCACAGGCAAGCCCAATAGAAATAAGAGCACAAAAGAGAGGGGAGAGGATACACAGCTCTGAAAAATTGATATTTCAGAGCTGTTATAATTGTCATTGTTAGCACCCACTGTGTATTCAATGTCACTGTGGCATATATTTTGTCTTCGATCTTTTGCTTACATTTTTTGATCACATGTTTTTGCGTCTCCATGTTCCATTTCCTGGTTCCACTGATCACGTGATCACTTTACATCACTTCCTAAATGTGTCAATCATGTAAATACTACTCCTTTTCTAAAAACACCTGTGTGTCCTTCATGGTTACTGTTGTGTTCTAGCAACTGTTTTACTTTGTTTCTACCATCATCCCTCTCACACAGCTTTCAGATCACCATCACAGCAATAACTGGGGTTTTTGGTGAAAAAACAAAAAGTCGTGTGGTACCCTTAAAACACTGCAGGTTACAATAGACCCGGGAAATTCTGAGTCCCGGGTCTGCCCTGACAGTGTGAAGGGCTGCGTATGGCTGTGGAAGAAAGATTTGTTTACTATTGCTATAGCAGCAGTAAACTAATCCCTCCAATCAGGTGTGTTAGGTGAGACTTGGGTTTAAAAACCTGGATGGCACCTTTCACAATACCACCTTACCGGAGTCAGACATGGGAAAAACCACTTTTCCCATGCCTGACCACGGTATCACATCCTCACCAAACCCGGGTTGTTGAGCCTTGACCCAGGTCGTAGGGCACCAACCCAGGTTTTTAGTGGTGATGTAGGGGGTATCAGAGTTCAAATTGAGGCTTTCAGTTTTCTTGGACTCCAAGTACTTTGGTCTTCCTGTTTCCATCAATTGCTAGTCACATCCTAGTGTCTGCACAGGTCAGATCCCAGAGCAGTTCAGGTGCCATTATTTGCCCCTTACCTGTGGTCTAATTTACCCTCCACTATCAGCAGACCTTTCAACATGACCCATTCCATTAGGTACAGTTTAATCCACTCCTGAGCTTCCAACTGTCACTCACCTGGTATAAATGAATGAACTGATATTTCAAAAACTATTTGTTTCTTTAATAAATGTGCTTACCATAGTAACTGACAGTTGAAAACTCAGGAGCAGAGTATTTTGTACCTAATGGAATTGTTCATGTTGGAGGGTATGTATCAGGAGCTCTGGTGAATACCAGATGCTTTTGTTTTTATGTCTACAAACTCCAGATTGACTGCAGCAAAGGGCATAACATTGAGTCACTTCTGAGTCAAATGTTAGCATTCTTGTGATTTGGTGCCCTGGATGTGCACAAATGTCATATTGCCATAGTTACAGCCATGAACTCATCAAAAACATTTCCCCTGGGTGGAATCTGACCTAAGACCACCTTACACAGTAAATGTTGATGCTTCAGAGATAGCAGCATATCTTATTGGCACATATTTAAACAAATTAATATGAAATCATAATTATATTATAATCTCTTCCATAACTGCAGCCTCTTTAAAGAATTGGGCTGTGATATTTAACATTCAATAGGAATATACAGCTCTCTATGTTCTGTAAATATAATGAGCTTTATCCAGAAGTGCATGCAATGTGATTGCAAGTAGCTTGGTGCAAGTACCTGATGTATGAAAGTATTTACAAACAATTAATAGGCATCACATCTCCAAGATACATTGATGAGGATGAGGTTGCAAATGTTCGATGTATGCACACTAGATGGAGCACCAGAAATATGCCACACTTCTGCATATCAGGCAAATACTTCTAAAGCTGAAAATACTTTCAGAAACATTAATCACTTTCTGTATCTTTGTTATTCGCATTTGTGTGTGTAAGTTCCCTCAGATATGTGCACTATTGGATAACAATGATAGTAAGTGTAATAATTTTATCACAATACGTTATATCGCTGAAACGTTAAAATATCATAGTAATACTTTAGCAGCCACTATGCATATTTCTTTGTTCACATTTGATACTGTTTAAAACATGATCAAAAATTTTTACTCTAACAATCTCAAGATAAATGACTTCAACAAATTACAAATAACAAATTGACTGTTTTGTTTTTATTTATTAAAAAAAAAGGTGTATTTTTATGTGTTTTGACAAAGAATCCAAAATAATCCATAAATTCAGCCCCACAATGTAATTTAGTTATAAAATAAATGACAAATATGTGAACACGTTACTTATTTCTTGACCTTATTTATGACCTGCACATGTTAGTCTGCTAAATCACATATATGTCACACAGTGCTGTGTAGGATTGGAATATGCCTTCTTTTGGAAAGCAGCACATGTACAGACGCCACTTTCCCAGGATGCATCTGAATCCTCTTGGTCCAGAATACCGTCCTGGTGCCATATCTTACAACAGGGTAGGATGCTTCACAGAGCGTAAGCGCGTCTGCTCTGTGGGAGGGGGTTGCATGCTAATAGTACAGTAAGGGCTGGTTAAGGCCGGTTCCTTGAAGTGGGCTCCCTTACGGTCAATAGGAGAGTGTACTAGCAGAACAAAGGAAATTAAGTGAAAGTGGGACATTTAAATGACCTAATATGGGCGCGGTTAGGAAAGTACGCACGTACGTAAGCAACTTAAACACAAATATAGTCTGCTAAAATCCATAAGTGTGAGGGGAGTGTCATGGGTGTTGCCTTGCAACTTAGGCGTGTATCTTTGCGAATCCGTGCATACGTAATACGGTCCGTTGTGACCTAAACCTCCTTTTTATGTATGTGCTGAAACGGTGTTATATAACGTTTGTATGTAATCTGACAATGCTATATAAAAGCCTATTAAATAAATAAATAATAAATAAATGTACACTAGGGTTGGAATAGCTACAGTTCCATTTGCTTGCACATCGTTTCTGAGCTGTTGGAATTTACGCCACACCACCTGGTGTGCACTTACTTCTGGTGTGTTCTCTTCTGTTATTTATGTGCTTTCTTATATTCAAGTTTTTCTGCAAATTCTTAAATTAGTGTGTTAAATACTGATTTATTAACAGCTTTCCAGTGTGATGATATTACATTCAACTCAATGCGATAAAAATTGTTTGGAGAAAATAAATGTAATGTAGCGATATTAATCTCCGTAGTGTCGCTGTAACCTCTCTCAACTGTATTTTCCTTGGTCATATTATCAGTCAGATCGAGGTCATGACTGGAAATAAAATGTTGCAGAAATGAGAAAATATTGTCAGTAAAAGGAGTGTTTAACAAAGCTTTTCTCTAGCAAAGGTTGGAATAACATGAAGTCACTTTTCTGAGAAGTGTGGAATACGAGTTTATTGTGTATTATATTCTGAAATGTGTTCTGCCTTTAAAAAAGACTGTCTATTTAATTTCAGACATCTAGTAATTTAGATATAATCTAAGTAAAGGATACATTTATTTGAGATTTATTCTATTGTTAAATACATTTCCAGAAAGCCTATTTTCCTTTTGCTTTAGTTACCAATGGTTTAGTGAATGAAATAAGCCCTGAGTACAGAGTTCAAAGGCTTGCAGTTATAAAAAGCTTTTCTATTTGATAGAAATAGTTTGTTCAATTTACTGTGTCAGCAGCCTGCATCAAGGATTTAAGCAAGTATTCTCCTACTGGAAAATTTATGATAGGGCTGTTGGCGCTAATGTGATAGACAGCAAATACTGCTCCAATTAACAAGTAGATGGGAAGTAAGAAAAGGATAGAAAATAGAAGAATGAGGGGAGATAATGACTCCAGATGGACTGGTAAACAGATCCTGCACTAGCCTGCCTGCCACCAAGGCTTCTGGGAACAAACCTGCCAGGCAGACCCAAAGGGCCAGATTCAGATTTAATACTGCAAGGGGATTTAGGAAATCCATTTGCGTAAGTCTCCTTGCAAGTAACATTTGCGCATGCATGTGTGGTACCTCTGAAGTGCTGGATTGGAGGCTATGAGCTACAGGGCAGTGTGAGGGCTGTTGCTAGGAAACAGCCAGCTGATGCGTGAGGGCTGTTACTAGGCAAACAGCCAGCCAATAGAGGCACAGTAGGTGGCTTGTGAGGTTTCTAGGAGGATTTGGCAGTTGGAGTTAGCAGTTGGTGTGTGACGGAGTTAAAAAAATGGTGGATATCAGACTATTGGAGTAAAAGTACAGAGGTGCCGGAGAAAGTGCTGAGAGGCTGGGGAAGCTTCGGAGGTGTTGTGAGGCGAAAGAGAGGTGCTGGGAGACGGCAGAGAAGGCGATGTGTTTCGATAGAGGCATCAGAGGTGTTGGAGGTGCTGTGAGGGAAAGGAGACACTGCACTAAAGTTCCTGGTGTATCGTGAGGGAAAGAAGCAGCAATAATAAAGTGCCTGGTGTATCGTGAGGGGAAGGAGCAGCAGTAATAAAGTGCATGGTATATTGTAAGGGAAAGGAGCAGCAGTAATAAAGTGCATGGTAGATTGTGAGGGAAAGGAGCAGCAGTAATAAAGTGCATGGTAGATTGTGAGGGGAAGGAGCAGAAGTAATAAAGTGCATGGTAGATTGTGAGGGGAAGGAGCAGAAGTAATAAAGTGCCTGGTGTATCGTGAGGGAAAGGAGAAGCAGTAATAAAGTGCCTGGTGTATCGTGAGGGAAAGGAGCAGCAGTAATAAAGTGCCTGGTGTATCGTGAGGGGAAGGAGCAGCAGTAATAAAGTGCATGGTAGATTGTGAGGGGAAGGAGCAGAAGTAATAAAGTGTCTGGTATAATGTGAGGGGAAGGAGCAGCAGTAATAAAGTGCCTGGTGTATCGTGAGGGAAAGGAGCAGCAGTAATAAAATGCCTGGTGTATCGTGAGGGGAAGGAGTCATTGTATTACAGTGTCTGGTGTGTCGTAAGCTGAAACAGCTGATGTATTTAAGTGCCTGGTATGGAGAAGGGAAGCGCTGCCAGACCAAAGATACTGGGAGAGTGAGCAGAGAAAAAGCAGCTGTGGAGCAAGTGTCAGTAGTAAAGATAGCAGAAATGAAGTTGAAGAGGAGTGAAGAGTGAAGGGTGAACGAAAAGAAGAAGGTGAAGGGGAAGCAGAGACTAATGTGGGCAAACAGTGCAGCGTAGAGTGACGTAATTAGATCAACCACCCTGCAAGATTTTTCCAATTTGCCCCAAATTCCACATAAAAAGTAGAAAGACTGTGTT
This sequence comes from Limnodynastes dumerilii, assembly GCA_011038615.1. NCBI lineage: Eukaryota > Metazoa > Chordata > Amphibia > Anura > Limnodynastidae > Limnodynastes > Limnodynastes dumerilii. The sequence continues at coordinate 315,724 of WWET01000077.1, read as the reverse complement.
TTATTTGAATTTTAGAGTTAACTACTTGAACTATATATTTTAACTGTTATTTAAATGTAAAGATTTTGGGTAGACAAACTCATCGCAAAGGTCTCATTTTCCCATATTATGTTAACGTTGGATATTCTGTATTCCCCCAAAGCAACATCCCCATCAATGTTGTGGTTCAACTGGGCTGACTACATTGCCAGGTCCTCTCCCTACCATTCTACCTTTCTAATTCCCCCACCAATATTGATGAGGTAACGGAGAGTATAGATTTGGATGCTCTGGCATAAAGCTTAAGGTATCAATGGTCTCTAACTCTCTTTTTCTTCATCCTCAGGTCCCTCCCCTTTCCCTCTCCCCCTTACCTTATTCTCCCCTTTATATTTCTTTTTGGGTTTTTTTTCCCATGGTTTTCTTACATTACATCACTAAGTGCTCTGTGTCTGAGCTTTTTCTCAAGTTGGGATTGTAACTTGCTGATTTTGTACCCTTTGTAGATTGATTCTCAATAGCTTTAACTGAGTAACTAAGCAGGCCAGATGGACTTTATGCAAATATTGTTTATTGTTACAATTGCATTGCACACTGTGATATATTGTGGCTTATTTGTATCCCTTCCCCTAGTTTTCTTTTTTCTGTATCCCTTATGTTTTTGTTGTTATTTGAAAATTTTATAAAAATCTAATGTGGAAAAAAGATTTTGGGTAGAAATCGTAGTTAAAAGGTATTGTGTATAAATTGTAACTATTTAAGAATAATGGGCCGGATGCAGAACTACGTTCGTCTTCCATAGACGGCCGTAATTCAATGAACAATAGCTACTGCGCATGCGTAGTAGCTATTGTACGTAATCTGCGTATCGTTTCGATACGTATATTGCGTATATGCGGTCTTCCATAGACGTCCGTAATTCGATGATCAATAGCTATTGCGCATGTGTAGTAGCTATTGTACGTAATCTGCGTATCATTTCGGTATGTAGATTGCGTATATGCAGTTTAAAAGATCGCATATACGCAATCTACGTATCAAAACAATATGCAGATTACGTACAATAGCTACTACTCATGCTCAGTAGCTATTGTTCATTGAATTATGGCCGTCTATGGAAGACAGATGTAGTTCTTGATCTACCCCAATAAGTGGAGAGAGGAGTGATTAGAAATCTTAACAGTTTTGGTGAACTAAAATTGGATTATCATACTTGATGTGAGTGCAAAAGGTATATTGACTTTCATGAACAAGAACATTATACAATGTTAATGTTGATAGGATGTTTAAGTTGTTAGAAAAATACTTCAATTGTATAAGCATTTTCTATGTGAAACAAAATACTCTTTGTAAACCAGAATAAGTTTTCCACTACTCCGAGGTGAAGAGTAATTAATTCTCCTTAGTAAAGAAATCAATTCAAATAGCAAACTGTTTTCGGTGTTTTCTCTGAGATTTTCTTATTCTATTTCACCTCTCTGCAATCTCCTCTTTATTCGAACCTGAAACATTTGGGGGTGTTACACATGCAACAGATGTTACGCAATGGATCTCCTCTGTAGATCTGTGCATTGAAGTTAAGAATTGGTTATGGACACAGAAGTTTCCATAACCACATGTTATAAAGGAGCTTGACAAAGGAGTTTACTCCCCTCTTCCATGCGTTGTTCCAGGCCTCCGTGCATACGGAGCTTGAAATTAAGAGAGGAAGGTTACAACTGGGCAAAACCATGTTGATTTCAGGGGGAGTCAAGCTCATTGTATTTTTTGTATGCAGGGATATATCTTTGAATTGCTTACTGCCCACAGATACTGACCAGCTTTACTATCACACTGTTATTTAGACTTGTGATAGGAAACATCACATCTGAACTCTAATACTATTTTCAATAGATGAAATATGACTCCCCTGCAATCAATATGGTTTAGCCCAGGAGTAACTAATTTCAAGCACTTACTTAAGTCTGGATCCAGCCCTTAATTTGAAGCTCCTTCTTTTTTTTTTTTTAGAAAAGTTTTTATTAGTACACAATGTCAAATTAAATGCAGTACTGACAAGATTTCTTACTTGGCATTACATTCATTATTTCCATATATTCTCAGGAATGAGCATAACATAGTAAACAAGTATGATTATTCATTGTTTTTCCGGGTTAACTCACTCATCAGTCTTTCCACCTCCTATCTAAATTACACGCCAGACCCCAACTTGCATATGTATTAACCCAGCATACTTTTCAAGCTCCTGCTTAAGTCTGGATCCAGCCCCGTGTGTGTAATATACTTATCTTAAAAATAAAAATAAAGCAAAACAAAATTATCTCTCAGCTGCGTCTCCTCTCACTGCCAACTGGGTTCAGCAAAAAAATTCTGCAATAATCAAATATAAGAAAAAAGAGGGAGGAACATGCTTCACAATATACAGTAATTGAGTATAAACAAAATAATAGGATTGATGATGGTAGTATGAATATACACATTTATTAACAAATTAAAACAAGTAACCATAAAAATGTAACAGCCTAAATTCAAGATGAGTATGCCTCTTATTACCACATTACTTCTACATTCGCTGTGATATACAATTAGGCTTATCGACAAAGTCACTAAGAAAAGTGAATAGTTCTGCCAGTGAAGAATGTATAAGAGTTAAAAGTCGCAAATTTTTACCTAATGTTGTTGAAAATGAATGACCGTTCCTTTATAAAGGTTAGTTTGGTCTCTTGTAGCAATAGCAATATTGGTGTGTTATAGAAGTTAATTGTCCAATAAAAAATGTCCTATCAGATAAGTCCTTAGCACTGAGAAGACCCATGTGTGGGGTAGCTATCTGGGCACGCACCTATTCCTCTATCGTTGTCATATTGATGACTCTCGGGACGGCAATGGGAACCAGGTTCATGCCCAGTTTCGCACATCTGTCCATGGGTATTTTTGAGAAAACCCATATGTGGGGTAGCCATCTGGGTGTGCACCTGGTCTATCGTCTTTATATCAACAATTTAATTTATCTCTGGGGTGGTCCCCAGAATCTATTCAGAACAGTCTTAATACTAATGATTTTAATTGGTTTTTACTCATGATTTTCATTTGAGTACTATAATTTTTTGGGATGTGACACTATAAGCCAGTGCTATGCAGATTGATACACAGGCATTTGTAAAAAAAAAAAGAAGTGGACTCCAATAATATCATTGACTATTCGAGCAATCATCAAAAAAACTGGATGATTAACATACCAAAAGGCCCATTAGGATGCATTAGGCGTAATTGTACATCAGAAGATACCTTTAAAACCCAAGCCATCACTTTGCTTGCTAGCTTTAGAGAATAAGGGTACCCTGAACCCATATTGGAAAAAGCATATGAGGAACTAGAACAGTACAATAGAGGTAACAATAAGAAATTGTATGCCAAAACCTAGGACTCGAAGATAAAAGTCTATCATTTGTCTCAAAGTATAATAAATGTGCTGGCAAACTTGCCAAAATTGTTAAAAAATACTATAACATTTTGGCTTTAGATCCTTTATTGAAAAAAAAGCTTATAAAAAAACCTATTTCTATTGATTTCAGAAGAGCAAAAATGTTAAAAAGTTGTGGCTCCTAGGTTCTATATAAAAAAAAAATTCTATAGTGGCGGTTCTATAACCTTTGTATAGTACAAATACTTAGAATAGTACAAATGCTATTTATTATTATTTTTTAACAAGTTTTTATATAGCGCCAGCAAATTGCATAGCACTTTTTAACAATTTAAACAATCATTATAAACAAGACTGGGTAATAACAGACAGACTGGGTGAGTAAGAGGGCCCTGCTTACAAGCTCACACTCTGTAGGACAGTGAGTATAATACATAATGGGAAGTGCTATATATCACACAATGGACCAGCCAGGTTGTATGGTAAAAGTGCTCAGTGCTCTGTATGATCCAGCCACACAGCAGTGTTAGTAACAGAGACGAGGGAATTTTAGAATAGAAAGAGAGAGTGTGTGGGTTTGTGTTATTAATGTAATAGAAAGGCAAAGTAAAAAGCAAAGTGTTTTTTAATTCTATGATTAACTTGAGCCAAAAGCCACAAGGTTGTTTTAAATGTAGAAGCTTGAGGAGTACCACTTTTTTTTATATATGTTTAAAACTAATGATTTTCATTCCTATACCAGTAAAACAGCTACAATATATGTAGTTATATTAATTGTAATAGCATATATGCCATATATGTTCTGTTGTGTAAATGTGGCATTCAACGTGGGAAGGGTGACTTAGGTTTCTCGAACATAGACGACACATCAGTCAGTTAGATCCCAACCATAATATTGCATGTCACATAAGAAAATGTAAACCCAACCCTCTGTATAAATACTCCTTTATAGGTATCAAGACTATTCCACATACAATACAGGGGGTGACATATTGTGAAAATTCTGTGTTAGAGAGTCGTATTGGACAAATATACTGAGAACTCTAAAACTGAAGGGCTCGAATGAAGTCATAGATTTAGATTTTGGGTAATGGACTATATTAACAGTATTGACTCTTTTTTTATGGTTTCAAATTATGATACTATAGTTAGTTATCAGTCATTCTTTAAAATCACACTATGCTTTATTTTTTTTTTTACCTTTCCTATTTATATAAAGATGTAGGGGAATGTGTCTCTATTGAATATATTTAATATATTGATTGAGATAATAATTATTAATATTAATAATAATAATAATAATAATGATGATTTGGTGGTCCAATGGAAATATAGAAATATTTGAATATAAATTTAATTGAAAATTATTTTCTCAGTAAGGTTATCACTGTTGTATAAATCTCTCTTGTTTAAACCTGAAAAGGCCCTTTGTAGCATTTGATAAATTTGTATGAAATTAGTATATATTTAGCTTTAAAAAAGAACAGAACGCCTTAAAAGAACAGAATGCCTTTTGAGAACATTGTATTCCTTATTTGTATTCCTTGTTTGCAAATATCTGTCCCTTAAAGTTTTTAGAGGCAAATTTGTGTATTTCACTCTCTCAATTCTAAGTTGAGTTTTACTTTTGAGAAAAATTACGATCATGCTTCCCGTAACTAATGTCCCACAGGTGGATCTAGTTAAAGAGCTTTAAATACGGAAGCTGAAAACAACATTTCCACCATACCTTCTGAGGAAATCAGTAAGGGATGTGATGATTTGGTCATGGTTTTATGTTGAACAGCCTTGTATATTTAGTTCATATGCCTTTATAATACCGATCTCCAGAAACTTCAATTTTACCCTTAACTAAAGTGTGAGTTGTGACATCTTGCACAATATCCCGGCATAAACACATAAGAGATCTGCTGAAAACCATCTCCATATGGATGCCAAGATGCTCGGTGTTAAAAGAGCTACGGTCCTGTAAGATTATTCTAAGTCCTAACAGCATTTTGTCCCAGTGCTAAGGACTTATCTGATAGGACTTTTTTTTGTTGGGTGATTAACTTCTATAACACACCAATTGCTATTGCTACAATAGACCTCTCTAAGCTTTGTAAAGGAACGGTCATTAACCTTCAATAACATAATATGAACATTTGTGACTTTTAACCTTTATCGGATCTTCACTGGCAGAACTATTCACTTTTCTTATTGACCCTGTTGATAGGCCTAATTGTATATCAAAGTGAATGCAGAAGTAATGTGGTAATAAGAGGCATACCCAACTTGAATTTAGGCTGTTACATTTTTATGGTTACTTGTTTTAATTTGTTAATAAATGTGTATATTCATACGACCATCAGCAATCCTATTATATTGGCTATGTACAGTGGATGTAATAAGTCTAGAGTCTACCCCAATAGCCCTCATGAAGTGGGGCTTGAAGCAACCAGACAACTTCTGAATGACAGCCATATATACTAGGGACCCACTGTGGATTTGTTGATGGGATTGCTTAATATGACTTCATACTGTAACTACTTTTCTCTTGACAATAAAGAATATCTTTAAAAGCAAAGATCTTTTTGGAGAATATCGACTGCCGAGAATATCTAGCCCTTTTCCTGCGCTACAACGACGACATATATCATATGAAATGGGACTTCAGACCAACTCACCTTAGCAATGGGCAAAATAAATACCATGTAGACAACGATTAAATTCACACATTCCATCAGCGACAAAGAAATACCATTCTTGGATGTCTTGATTTTAAAGCATAGTGAAAATAAAGAAGTATACCACAAACCTACAGAAAGAAATACCATTGTTCATGCCTGCAGCCATCACTCACCTGCCCTAATAAAGGCACCGTACTCCCAACTAATAAGAATTAAACTCATCAACAGTAATGAAAACACAGCTAAGCTTCAAATGGAAAAAAAAAGAAAAAAAAAAAATTGAAATTCAAACAAAGGGGATACAGTACAAAAGCACTAAAGGAAGCAGGACAAAAATACAGATGTTACCTAGGAAAACTTCTCTATATCCACAAATGAACAACACCATGAAGAAAAAAATCTTATGGGTTGGTTTTTTAGTGAAGAGAGCTCTTATCTTTGTCACTCGCTGTGTCCTTCCCACATCTAGAACTGCAGATTATTCTAAGCACGAACAGATGACCTGCTTCTAAAAGCATCAGGAACATCAGTACCATGGGCTCATTTAGTTATTAATAAAACACAGTGTCAGACAGCCTTCACTCATATGCTCAGGAGACTCTGCCATTCCTTGTGCCCTTGTCCAGGACTTACTTCCAAACTGAAGAACTATAGAAAACAAACTGTAGAGGATAAACTCTAGGGTGACAATGATCACTGTAACTGGTTACTTCAACGTGACCAAACTAAGGACCGGATCCAGACCCTCGCACAATTTCCGTACGTTAGAGAGATGCACCCTGTCACTCCCCTCTCTCGTGCAGGCCTTAAGTTAATCGTGCGGATCAGCGGTCCATACGACTACTGATCTACACCAGTGTGGGATACCCCTCCCACACTGTACAATTAGCATGCTTCCCCCCGCCCACTTTAGTAGGCGGAGGGGAAGCACGGCCTATTTCCTAGGACTATCATAACACTAGTTTAACATCTGAATGGTGCATGCACCCTCCAGTCAAATCAGGCCACTTACTCACTTTGCGTGCATAAGTGACCTGACATTCTCAGGATCTGGTCCTTAATGATGATGGATTTGCATACAAACACAGTCCCACAAACACTGCTATCCTCCTTACCCAATTTATCATGTGCCACCCACATACCAACGTACCAGGCTCTAGAACAGGGGTCCTCAAACTACGGCCACATGCGGCCCGCTGAGAACATTTATATGGCCTGCCGGGTGTTTATGCCGCCGCTCAGCTTTGGACTGGCCCACCGGGGAGTCGGGGGAATCCCCGGTGGGCCCTGGTGTCTGTAAACTCCACCCCTTTTTGCAGGGGGGTTGAGACCTCTCTTAGAAGCCTGCACCCCCCTGCCGCTGCGCTCACTGCAGCGCATCCCCGGCCACCTTCCCTGTAGTCCCGCCGCTGCTCTTCTCCTGTGCGGCGGAACGCAGGCTCTATGATGTAGCGTGGCCTGGGGTCACACAACGTCATAGAGCCTGCGTCCCGCTGCAGAGGAGAAGAGCAGCGACGGGACTACAGGGCAGACGGCCGGGTATGCGCTGAGCGCAGC
>WWET01000077.1:280850-302094 GCA_011038615.1 Limnodynastes dumerilii | reverse complement strand
ACATTGGGCCTGATCCAGAGCTACGAAATTTTCGCACGACGGGCGAATGCGAACGTTCGCTCGGGCGTATCAACATACACGCCCCTAACACTCCCATAGTAAAGTCCCTGCTTACGGCGGCTATACCCTACACTGGGTACGACCGTCGGCCGTACGAATTTTCGCACAAAATACGCTGAGCGTACGGGCTTAGCACGCCCATACTGTACAATTTAAATGGCTATCCCCGCCTCCCTGTTGTAAAACGAGCGCCCAGCCGACCGTCGTACTGAACGCACGCCCCTCGAGCGAAAAATTCGCACACCATACGACCGCTATACGCTCATGTCGTCCAGCCGACCGGAAGCTGTCATACTGGGCATGCGCAGTGCGAAGTTTCGTACGAAAATACGCAAAAAACCATCGTACGCTCGCCCGTCGGACAGCAATTTCGTAGCTCTGGATCAGGCCCTTAAAGAGGACTTTGGGGAACCAGAGGGAAGGTATAGTGATCCTAAGCGCAGACACTAATACCCCACCAAAATAGATGAAACTCGATGGGGATTTAAAATTGTGGCTAAAAATCGACAGTTAGTAAATACCTCGATTTGAACAAAAAAATTACATTTAAATTGCGGGAAAATATCAACTTTTGTAAATATACCCCTATGTCTCTATAACAGTGTATGATTGTCTACAAAAATATACTTGACAGGGTTAATTTACTGACAACACTGAGGTCTACAGTATTATTAGACCATCCTTAATGTTAACAAAAGAAAAAAGTTTGACACAAACACTAACACTGCCCTTACCCTAACCCTCCCTTCACCACAGCCTAACCTTAACCCTCCTTTAACCGCAGGCTAACCATAACCTTTCCTCCACCACAGTCTAATCTTAACCCTCTCCAGTGATCCAGCAGTGTGGAGCTCCCAACCATCGATGAGCTAAGGATTGCATAGGTGACCATATACCCAAAGACAACACAATCAATTCTTGGGATGTGGCCAAGGGTGGAAGGTGACAGACTCAGGCATCATAGCAAGGAGGTGGGTCCGAGTCTAGAATTGGCGGGACTAGGTGGAGCCAGGCAGGCCTGAGTGCGGAGCTAGAAACTGATAGAGTTGAGCTGATAAAGATGTTGGCGTGCCAAGCACTGTTTTTAGCTGTCAGCCTCTGACAGCTTGCTTAGAATGCAGAATGATCAACTGCCATGGGCCCCTCTCTCCTCTGCACCCCCTGTAGTTATGCCCCTGGTGGGAGTCCCCGTCGCAAATGCTGTATTTTAGAAATAGAGACAGCCGTACACTGAATTTCGAATGTCTCTATTTAAAAAAGGCAGCCTTTTCTGATTTTTTTTTTAGTATGGGTAAGTATGTTGATTGCCGTACTTACCCATTCTTTTTTGGAAACTGCCGCCACTGGACCTGTCGCACCCGCTGCCTGCCGCAGACCCCAACGGAGAGGTGAGTAACCTCTCCAGGGACTTTTAGGGTTAGGCTCTGGGGAATGGAGGGTTAGGATTGTAGTCATGGAAGGGGAGTCTTAGTGTTAGGCTACAGGGAAAAGACGGTTAGGGTCAGGCTGCGGGGAAGGGAGGGTTAGGGTCAGGCTGTGGGGAAGGATTAGGGTAAGGCTGCGGGGAAGGGAGGATTAGGGTCATGGAAGGGGAGTCTTAGGGTTAGGCTGTGGGTAAGGGAGTGTTAGATTCAGGCTGCAGGTAAGGGAGGGTTAGGGTCAGCATGCAGGTAAGGGAGGGTTAGGGTAATGAAAGGGGAGGGTTAGGGTAAGGATTAGGGTAAATATAGGTTAGAGATTGGGTTGGGGTAAGGGTTGGGAATGGAATTATACTCACCTATCGGAGCAGGCCTTTGTTCTGCAGATGATCGATTGCTTTGAAATCTTTTGAAAAAGAGCCCTGGAGGTGGTCCTATATTGTTATTAAAACCGTGGTGATTTAAATTACACATAGATTATAATAAAATGGTAATTATTAAAATGCATAATCATATAACAAGCTTTACAATTGTATACTAATTTTACAATGTGTTTTATAGCATATATAAAAATAAAGTATATTAACTATTGGCCTAGGATGTATTGATTGAAAACAGTATAACTTAATAAACATTATAATATTTAAAGTGAAAAATGTGAGGCTGGCAAATAAAATACAATCAATAAATAATGACAACAATGAAAAACATAATAAAAGAAATGCTGAGCACTCAGATCATATCAGTTGTGTAGAAAAAGAGAAGTAATAAAATTGTTCCAAAATAAATAAAACATAAATGTAGATAACAGTCTGTAATAAAGTAGAAATAAAAGTAATAAAGAAACTAAATAAGTCCCAAATACTGGTGGCACTCTTTGAAAAATGTACACGCAAAACATATACTAGGATAAAAAGACAGTTTAATAAAATATCATTCTTAAAAATTGTATAAATCCAGGGAAAGATGCATGTTTGAGAAAATGATCTCCAAAATAAAACAGTAATTAAAAAAGATACATTAAGAAAAACAAAAGCAAAGGAAGCCGTAATAATTAATTATGGTCAATTACACATCTCACAGTATGGAGGTATGTATTTCATTTGTATGTGTACAAATGCACAATTAACCATCTCGCATTACAGATTTTTGAATTTTGTTTATTATTGGTATTATAAATGTTAATATTTTTATTGCATTGCTATAAATATTCATAGAAAATCAGTTTTCTCATAAAATGCTTCAAGTATAGCTGGGATTTCTTGGATGAAATAAAGATGTCCTCTTTACCCTTTAAGTCTCAAAGTAAAATTACATTTGTAATTAACTGATATGTAATATCTAGAAATTCATAATTTAAAGCATTTTCTATATTTTTTTCATTAGAGGTGCATTTAATTTGACCGATAAAATAAAATCTCAGTGTTCAATTATCATTACTGTCCTCTCAAGTTTCAATCCTGTTTATGGGCCTGATCCAGAACTACGCGTCAGAGCGAATTTACGCGTGGCTGAGACGTAAAATCGCTGTTTTGTACGCACTGCGCATGCGCACCATAGAAAATACGCACATGTAATTATGAATGTATGGGCCATGCACTACGCACATTAACGTAGCGTAATTGTGAACGTATGGGCCATTCACGTATGTGTCACGTAAATACTTACGTGTGGGCGTGCCGATTTTACGTTAGTCCAAATTACGTGTGAAATACGTGAAGTAGGCGGGGGGTTGTATTTAAAGTGTATAGTATGGGCGTGCTTAGCTGCGTAAATTCGTTCAGCCCATACGTACGTGTGCGTATGACTGCGGTTACGTTGGAAAAAGTTAAGGTAGGGTTTGGAAAGCGTATCTTGACAAAATATGTCCGTGCAAGGGGTGTGCCGAGGGGAGTGTAGCGAATTTACGCGCACAAATAAACGTACGGCAAACGTAGTTCTGGATCTACCCCTATATTCTTATTCTAATGAATTTTATTTTCCCTATGTTCTTTTATCAATAATGGCCCAGATCTTGACTTAAGTACAACAGGGAACTTAAGCAAGTCATTTGCTTAAGTCCCCTGTCTCGGAACATCTGCTTACTGACGTATGTAACTAATTTATGTACAGCAGTATGTACACAGAAGTTGCAGACCCTTCATTTACAATGGTCGTATCCCCACCATACAGACGAAAATAGCTATGTTTATGAGGGGTAGGGGTGTGGAAGCCCCGTTACGACTAGTCGTAAAACTTAAGGTAGCAATCTGGACATGTAAGTGTCCAGATTTACTACAGACAGTGGGGGTTGCAGTGGGCATGCACTCACTGCTACAGGTGCGTAACTATTGAACCCCGGACGCACGTAAAGCGTGCCTTGGGTCTGTATCTGGGCCAATATCTATAAACATCATATTACCAATATGTATATACACTTTTCTGTTCTCCACTTAGATAACCTCTTTATACTTTGCAGTCAATTAGATGTATGGCATGCCAAGTCTCAGTCTGGGTGGTGTAGTAATACCAGTGGCTGCCCACTTAGTGTCCCAAAATTCACTAAGGTTTAAAATCTAAACATTCCAAGATAAAGGGTTATATCGCTCAGTACTTGATGAGTGTGTATGGGGAGAGGGTTGTGGTTGAGATTACCAAGTGTACAAAAACATATTAATATAGTCAGTGTCAGTGGTCTCACAGTCAGCTGAGTCAGTCATCTCTCTCTACTGACTGTGAGACCACTGACACTGGTTATATAATATGTTTTTGATCCATCTCCCCATATACACTCATCAGGTACTGAGCGCTATAACCCTCCATGGTTACCCTCCATTTGGAATTTTTGTACCTCTTTATACTGCCTTCTTATTATGCTCTAATACTAATAGTTAAATGTACCATCTTTAAAGTATTCTCCAATTTGAATATATTGTTACCATATATAAATGTATATACATATATACAACTGCCCCAAATTATTTAATCACTTTATCAGGCCAATTATTTTATGGGGGCACATAATGTTTAACTCCTTCTTATGTGTCAGACGCCGTGTGACTGTCCAGCAGAGCACTATGTCTGCTGATTGCTGCATCACAAACCATCCGCTACTTATATCCCACATGGATCTACACTCATGACTTGGTTCCTAGTGTTCCAGCATTGTACGCTTGCATGCATTTCCATTAAGGCACTGCTATGGAGAGGTCTGACCATTTCCTGCATCCTGGTGTATTCCACGTGGCTCTGGTATCTCGTTTACAAACAGTTTTCCAACAACATCTGCATGCTGTTACATCTACGGAGGACTTACTTTTTTCCTACATTCCAGGATATTCCAGACAAAATGTTTTATCCAAAGGTAAGTGAAGAGGCAAAGATATGGATTTTGGACCTGATCCAGAGCTACACTGGCCCTCCTGTCCGTAAGTACGGCCAGCGTAGCTCTGGATTAGGCCCAAAATCCATATCTTTGCACTCCCCTTGCACTCCCCCTGTGTGAGCGTAGTTACACACAGTTACGCTGGCTGAAGTCTACCCTAACTTCATCCTGCGTAACTGTACGCTCACACAGGAGCGTAATCTGTCAAACCCAGCCCTCCCTTCCTAATTGCCCTCCCCCCGCCTAGCTTCCATAACTACAGAGTAGTTACGAAGCTGCCCATCCCTTCACGCCAGATCCATGGTGCCCAGAGCCATGGATTACGTCGGGCAACATATGCCCGGGGCATGCGCAGAACAGCAGAAATGCCGTCCTTATGCATACGGCTGCCATTAAAATGGCAGCAGCTGTAGGTCTGGATCAGGTCCTTTTTGATTCCAATACATAGGAATGCAGGGTTTTCCTACATAAATACAGGCTATTTTCGTACCTAATGTATGGAAATAACCTTATGTTATTATGTTATTATAGTAAGTCTATCAGCCTATTATTCTCCGTGGTTGTGGTCTCCACTGAGAACAGCCCTATTTCAAAAGGGCCATTCTCTCCCAGCCAGTTCCGAACTCACTGGGAAATCGATTGCTTTGCATGAATTGATACCTGGAACATTAAAGATGGAGTTCCGAATGGTAAGTATCAATCTGTGCCCAACCCTTACACTAATCCTAACCCTCCCCTCCCATGGCCCTAACCCTAACCCTACCTTCCCCAGAGCCTAACCCTCCCTTTCTCGGAAGTTACTAACCTCTGCTGTCCGGTCTATGGCGGGCGGCGGGTGCAACAGGTCTGGTGGGAAGTGCCAATCGGCATACTTACCCATTAAAAAAAAATTGTAATATGGCTGTTTTTAAAAATAGAGACAGCCGAAATTGAGCTTTCAGCTATCTCTATTTCTAAAACAGCCATTTCTTGCACGCAACTTACAATGTTCTCAGTTGCTTCACCCAGTACTAATGCAAAATCCATACCCACCATCAGGGTTCCTTGTGACTACTAAAGGTGTGTTCAATTCTGAACCCTGTTACACGGCAAAGTCAATATCAACAGGTTAGTTGAAATATCAACTAACGATATGACATTATTAAAGTATAAGAGAATAATAAAAATTTTAATTTTTGCTTTGAAAAGTGTTTCTCTTTCTGAATATCACTGATATCTTCAAATTACTGTTATTATGATGCCAACTGAATGTATCTCTAATTTAGTGAATCTCAGCATTATCCCATTGTTTTGATACTTTATTTATCTTTAAGTTTAATAAATGTTATTACAATAGTCCTTCTAAGTGTTTACTGTTACTGGTAGAGTTGTTTTAGTTTAATTAGTGTATATCAGAGAAATCATAAACATTACATTTGTCTGTTCAAACTAACAGTCAAGGAATCATCCTCTTAATCTGTGTTTACCTATTCCCCTTTTTATGAATAGGTAATCTGAAGGTCCAGTCTGCCTTTTGTTTAGCACTTACTTGATCTACATCTTGAAACCCACCCACCATATGTATCTCATACACATGGTAAGTCAGCCCTGCTGTTGGGGAGTGACTACCACATTAGAATGCAGCATCGGCTGACGCTCACACCATGTCCATCGTTTCATTAGTAAATTGAAAAGTTTTAAAAGCTCCGATCCAACGATGTTGTGTACTTTGATTGGAGCGATTACCATTACAAACACTTGTAGTATGTACCCAGATTTATACTTTATACACATCCAATAAATAGTTTAAAATTACCCAATACCTAGGTAAGACAATTGAACCATGTTTATGAAGCATGTTATATACACAATATTGCTTTGGTCATGATACATGTTTGATGCAATTTATTAGTGCAATCATTTATAGGCTTTTTCTGTCTTCTTTTCTTCTTCCTCATCTACTGCATTAGAGGAATCACCTTGTATTTATACTTGACATGAGGAGCGCTATGGCTTATATTCTTTCATACAACAGAGCACTTGTTGCATCTACTGTATCTCTCCCATCATCCTTCACTTCTCCCATCAGTCTATTCCACTCAGAGCTACAGAGAAATGTCGTTTTTAGGGGTGTTTTTTTATTTAAGCATATGAGTATTGGCTACTATATATGCTTCAGTTGCATTGACAGAGTGTTTCATTTGTCTTTAGATAATAGTATATTTCTCTATGGATGAAAAGTAGGCTGTTAGCAGTGACTGTAGTGAAGGAGATAAGTCCACTTGAGTACTTGGCAGCAATGGTAACAACATCTGTTGTGCTGCTTCTGGCACTTGTTGCATTTGGATGGTACACTTAACATACATCAGACTTCTATCTATATTTCACTCTTGGGAGACACTTCTGCCAGTCAGAATTCACCTGCGTGTGGAAAGGCAGAAATATCTAACAAGATTTACTGCAATAGTGTGCGCTATTAGAATAATATTGGGCCGTATTCAGAGATCCGTTTTTTTCTCTGTTTTCCGTGCGTATTTTTAAGTACGTTTTAACTGCGCATGCGTAGGAACTTTTTATAAGTTGTTCACGTAGACTATACGCACAGTGCCGCATGGACGGACTTGTGAATCGGACGTGGGTAAATACGCACGGATCTTCCCACGGAAAAATACACACGGAGGAATTTACATAGAAATGGGTTGGGGGGGCATTTAAATGAAGGGAAGTGGGCGTGATTATAAAGATACGCACGGACGGAGGACACATACGCTCGGAAAAGGCCACGGAAAGTTACAGCTGGTCTATGGAGGCGGAAGTCTCCGTGGGCACGGATTAGCAAGGGGAGTGACTGTGGTTTTGGTGGGTGTTACTTGCTCCGTTCGTGCGTATATTTGCGGACCCATCGCCAGACGGATCTCTGAATTCGGTCCATTATTTTTCATTATTATTAATGCCTATTTATATAGCACCATAAATTTTCTTCAACAGTTTATACCACTTTGCACATCACTGCCCCGTCACTATCCTTCAGTGAAACTCGGGTTAAAAAAACAGGGTCTCACCTTTAACACTGACGGCTACGTGGGTCAGACCCAGGAATAAAGCTGATTTTCACCCATGTCCATCATTAGACCCAGGTCAAGGCAGTGGGACCCTTTCACACTGAGCCTCGACCCAGGTCCTTGGGGCTTGCTCCATCAATAACCCGGGTTTTTGGTGCAATGTGAAAGGGGTATTACAGAGAATATTTCACATTAACATCAGTCCCTGCTCCAGGGAGTTACATTCCCTAACACATACTGTACATACACACACAAACACACCGGTTGCAGTCCCCGCTACAATGGGCTGCTTTTAGAAATAGAGACAGCCGAAAGATCCTTTTTGGATGTCTCTATTTCGAATAGGGAGATTTTTTAGAATTTTTTATTATGAATGGGTGAGTGTGCTGATCAGCATGCATGCCCATTTATTTTCACAGGACTCGCTGCAGACCTGCCGCTGACACTTTTAGTGTTAGGAAGGGGTTATGGTTAGGCTCTTAGGAAGGGATGAAAGGGAAAAGGATCTAAATTCCTATAACAGCGCCCCCTTTGGGAATGGTATGTACATATACAAATAAATGCTTTAACACTTCAGATAAATTTCGGATAAATACTTCAGATGGACAATGAGTCCCCCAAAAATGTATAGTCTTTATGTTTTCCACTTCTTCACATATATAAGTCCCAAACTCACAGGTTTGAAGTGAATGCTATTGCAATTTTTGGGTGATAATGGGTGTTTTAACACTAAAACGCTCATTATCACCTGAAAATAAACATTTTAAAAGTTACTAAAGTGCATTCGCCATGGAAATCTGCTATTTCCATGGCAATGCACAAACACTTCATAAGGCTTCGGCGGCCCGTTGATCTAAACGGGTGCCGAAGTCTTATTACAAGTTACTATCCCTCACTGCCGAAATTCTGATTCGGCAGTGAAGGAAAAAATAACGCCATCTGAGGATGCCAGCAATCTCCCCATATTCCCCCCTTTTCCTCCCCCTAATAGCCGTTATTAGAGGGAGGAAAAGTGGGGTATGTGTGGGGAGACCGCTGGTATAAAGTAGCATACGGTCATTGGGGTAGATCCTGAACTACGTGTGCCGTACGTATATTCGCGGAGCGTATTTTCGTACACGTAAGTTCGCTACACTCCCCTCGGCACACCCCTTGCACGGACGTATTTTGTCAAAATACGCTACCCAAACCCTACCTTAACTTTTCCAAACGTAACAGCATACGTCCGCTAACGGACGTACTGACTACGCGAACGTACGCAGCTTAGCACGCCCATACTGTACACTTTAAATACCACCCCCCGCCTACTTCACGTAAAACACACGTATTGTTGACAAACGTAAATTTGGCACGCCCACACGTAAGTATTTACATGAGACATAAGTGAATCACCCATACGTTTGAAAATACGCTACATGAATGTGCGTATTTTCTGCGGTGCGCATGCGCAGTGCGTATAAATCTGCGAATTTACGTGTCTGCCACACGTAAATTGGCGGAAATGCGTAGTTCAGGATCTGCCCCTATGTCCTCAGCCATTTGGTATCATACTTTCCTACATCTTGCACAGATGCCGAGTACCACTTGGCAGTGCTCCTAGTACCATTGGTTGAGAACCCCTGTAATAGAATATTGCATGCTAATACATTTTTCACAGGTGAAATATCCTGTGCGCCCTTAGCTGAGAGCAAGATATTAAAGCTTAATTTTAATTTGTAGTTTATCTAGGAAACCTAATTTTCATATTGTCAGCTAACATAAAGATTGCTTTCCACTGCAGAGCAATATGGTTTTACCAATGTGTAAAAAAGGTGCAGTTATGGACTTTTGCTCCTAACATAAGTGTAATGTGATGCATTAAAGTGCCACAAAAGTGTTTACATTACAACAAGATATCTGCTCCCTGTCTTGCATGAAATTTTAAATACATAAAAAACATAACTTGTGTCCTTTCCACTCCTTCTCCCAAATAATGAGCTTTTTCCTCCAAAGGCTTCCACCAACTTTCCAGCTTAGAATTTTTTTTTTTTTTTAACATTTTATTTATTGAAGCATCAAATTGT
This sequence comes from Limnodynastes dumerilii, assembly GCA_011038615.1. Lineage (NCBI taxonomy): Eukaryota > Metazoa > Chordata > Amphibia > Anura > Limnodynastidae > Limnodynastes > Limnodynastes dumerilii. The sequence continues at coordinate 292,148 of WWET01000077.1, read as the reverse complement.
ACAAATCTAGTATTGTATGACCATAGGTTACAATGTCAGTATAACAGAAGGCACATTAAAATTGGTACAAAATTTCAATCAGCGTTATTGTTCTTATTTAATGAATCCTAAGCATAACTTTAAGATCAAAGAATTATAGACTGTCATGTTTCTGTAACATCAACTCTAGCTATATTTGGACCATATACACATTCTCTAAAATCTATAAAACAGATACTGTATTTTAAGATGAGAGCCACAGATCATTTGCCAGTTCCCTTAACATATACCATCCTGTATCTTTTAATGAGTCCCTAACCTTTCCCTGAACCAGTGGAGTCAATGTCACTTTACTGTCTTTCTCCAGCAGCGTTTCTACCCAGTCCATTTTGAATAGAAAGAACATTTTTTGTAAAAATAGCTGCATAGTAGGTCTCGTAACGGACATCCACGTCTGGAGAATCACTTTCTTTGCAGCAGCACAAATTAACAAAATAAGTTTTTGTCCCCCCGAGAGACTCTTGAATTCTGTGGTAGTATCCCAAATATGGCCCACTCTGGTGTTAACTGCAGAGAAATAGATAAATGCAGTTCCACGAAGCCTCTGATCTGTAGCCAAAACCTTCTTACTAATGGGCACTCCCATAAGCAATGAAACATATGTGCTTCAGATAATCCACACTTCATACACTCTGAAGAATTTCTATTACCCATTATATATAAGTGATGTGGAGAGTAGTAGGCATAATGAAGTATTTTATACAGCATTTCCCTGTATTGGCTTGATTTAATAATTTTGCGAGCTGTATAAAAGCTCTTAATTAGTTTTTCGGGTAAGAGATCTGGAAGGTGGGATGTCCATTTTTTTATACCAGCACTAAGGTTTTGTGTTTAAGGCCATCGCAACAGATTTTGACATATTAATGGTAAAACCGGATACTGAGCCAAATTCAGTCAGTCTGTTCATAATGTGATCCAAAGACTCATGAGGGTTAGCTATGTAAAGTAACACATCATCGGCAAATGCCAAAAGTTTTATCTTGACCCTCCTAACCTTGATGCCCTGAAATCTTTGACAGTTTTCCAATATACGAAACAGTGGATCAATTGATAAATGAGGACATCCCTGTCTTGTACCTCTGCCCATCTCTATTTCCTCACTCAGCATCCCATTAATAACGAGTGAAGTTTTCGGGGTTGTATAAAAATATTGAATCAGATTGATAAATGCCGGATCGAAATCCCTCTCTACCAAGTCGGAGAACAAATGGGGCCACAACACCGTATCAAAGGCTTTGTGTGTATCTAAGCTGAGTAGTCCTTAGATTGGGATGAAGATACCACCGCTGCAATAGCGGTACGGATGGCTTTCACAGACTGTCGGCCGTGGACGAAACCCATTTGGTGTTCCGTCAGCATCTCTGGTAAAATAGCCTGCAATCTATTAGCAAATATTTTCGTGAGTATTTTGAAATCTACGTTCAATAAAGTAATTGGACGGTAGGAATCAAGCATTGTTGGATCCTTATTAGGTTTCAGTAGGAGTGTAGTGTTAGCCCTATTGAACTGTGGGTAATATGGATGATCCCTAAATATGGTTTTGTAGAGTTTTACTAGCATAGGAGTAACTGATGATTATAACATTCTATAATATTCCCCCGTAAAGCCATCCGGGCCCAGGGCTTTGTGTAGTTTTAATTTAGATATAACCGCATTTTTTTCATTCGTCGATATATCCTCTGCTAATAATTCACTTTGTGCCAAAGTGAGTTTGGGTAGATGTGCCTTTCGTAATAAGATAGCTTGTATCTGTGGATCATGTGGTATGGGACTGTATAGTGTCCTATAATATGCTTGAAAATTACTCATTATTACCTTGGTGTCTGCTGATACCCTATCAGAATTAGAATCTTTAATAGCAGTAATAAAGGATCGCCTTCGCCACGGCTTAGAGAGATTCGCCGGTAGTCTCCCAGCTTTATCTCCCCATCTGAAATATCTATGTCTCGTGAAGGATAAATTAGTATTAGCTTGTGTTGTCAGGAAACTTTCAAACAGTTGCTTCGACTGCCGGTAGGTGGCTCTAGTACCCTCATCTTGTGAATCCAAATAAGCCCTAAAGTGCAATGTTTGCTGCAATTCTTTGTATTTCGTTAGCTCCTGTTTGCGTTTATGTGCAGAGAATGACATGATGTTCCCTCTCATCACTGCTTTGGAAGATTCCCATAATAAAACTGGGTCATCCCAGTGTTGTATGTTGTTATCCCTAAAATCTGCAAGCTGCGATGTTAACAAATTTTTTAAATCAGCCGAATTGTAATATTGATTAGGGAATCTCCAATGGTAACCCCCATTCGGACGCATCAGGGCAGTTAGTGTGATGAAAACCGGGGCGTGATCAGATATTAATATATCTCCGATATTGGACGCCTGAAGTCTCGAAAAAAGGGCATCCGACAATAGAAAGAAATCTATTCTCGGAAAAGAAGCATGTGCCGCAGAATAACACGTATATGTTATTTCCGCCGGGTGCATGATTCGCCAGGGATCACTGAGAATGGGAGTGTTAGGGTTAAGGTAATGGGAAGGGGAGGATCAGGGTTAGAATTTGGGAAAGGTTTGGGGTAGTGTTTTGCACTGACCTTATGGAGCACCGTGTTCAATGCTCCAGGGATCGATTACTATGCCTTACCGAGGCATAAGCAATCGATGTCAGAGAACGGCCCTATCAAAATAGGGCCATGCTTAGTGGTGTCTCACACACACATAGAGACGAGGGTTAATTTTATTCAGCAGCCAATTAACCTTCCAGCATGTTTTTAGAATGTGGAAGAAAACCAGAGCATCTGGAGAAAACCCACACAGACACAGGGAGAACATACAAACTCCAGTATAATAGAACAGCGACCCTCAACCTTTTCTGGGGGAGTTGCCCACTATGGAATCATGTCAAGTACAACTTTGCATACCATGTAGACGCATACCCAAGACCCATATATATATTTTAAGGTTTTTGTTTACATATTATTGCAGTGATTTTAAGGTGCAATTTCTATATATGCCATTTATTCCCCAAGATATTTTAAGAATTATGGGGTAGATCCTGAACTACGTGTGCCGTACGTATATTCGCGGAGCGTATTTTCGTACACGTAAGTTCGCTACACTCCCCTCGGCACACCCCTTGCACGGACGTATTTTGTCAAAATACGCTACCCAAACCCTACCTTAACTTTTCCAAACGTATCAGCATACGTCCGCTAACGGACGTACTGACTACGCGAACGTACGCAGCTTAGCACGCCCATACTGTACACTTTAAATACCACCCCCCGCCTACTTCACGTAAAACACACGTATTGTTGACAAACGTAAATTTGGCACGCCCACACGTAAGTATTTACATGAGACATAAGTGAATCACCCATACGTTTGAAAATACGCTACATGAATGTGCGTATTTTCTGCGGTGCGCATGCGCAGTGCGTATAAATCTGCGAATTTACGTGTCTGCCACACGTAAATTGGCGGAAATGCGTAGTTCAGGATCTGCCCCTATGTCCTCAGCCATTTGGTATCATACTTTCCTACATCTTGCACAGATGCCGAGTACCACTTGGCAGTGCTCCTAGTACCATTGGTTGAGAACCCCTGTAATAGAATATTGCATGCTAATACATTTTTCACAGGTGAAATATCCTGTGCGCCCTTAGCTGAGAGCAAGATATTAAAGCTTAATTTTAATTTGTAGTTTATCTAGGAAACCTAATTTTCATATTGTCAGCTAACATAAAGATTGCTTTCCACTGCAAAGCAATATGGTTTTACCAATGTGTAAAAAAGGTGCAGTTATGGACTTTTGCTCCTAACATAAGTGTAATGTGATGCATTAAAGTGCCACAAAAGTGTTTACATTACAACAAGATATCTGCTCCCTGTCTTGCATGAAATTTTGAATACATAAAAAACATAACTTGTGTCCTTTCCACTCCTTCTCTCAAATAATGAGCTTTTTCCTCCAAAGGCTTCCACCAACTTTTTTTTTTTAACATTTTATTTATTGAAGCATCAAATTGTACAAATCTAGTATTGTATGACCATAGGTTACAATGTCAGTATAACAGAAGGCACATTAAAATTGGTACAAAATTTCAGTCAGCATTAATGTTCTTATTTAATGAATCCTAAGCATAACTTTAAGATCAAAGAATTATAGACTGTCATGTTTCTGTAACATCAACTCTAGCTATATTTGGACCATATACACATTCACTAAAATCTATAAAACAGATACTGTATTTTAAGATGAGAGCCACAAATCCAAAAGCCCATCTTTTCAGGAGGTGCCATTCAGCCTAAACCCCCCTATGATTTTATTTACTCAAGATTTAATATAATTGGAGGATCATTTGCCAGTTCCCTAAATGCAGTTCCACAAAGCCTCTGATCTGTAGCCAAAACCTTCTTACTAATGGAGACTCCCATAAGCAATGAAACATATGTGCTTCAGATAATCCATACTTCATACACTCTGAAGAATTTCTATTACCCATTATATATAAGCTGTGGAGAGTAGTAGGCATAATTAAGTATTTTATACAGCATTTCCCTGTATTGGCTTGATTTAATAATTTTGTGACCTGTATAAAAGCTCTTAATTAGTTTTTCTGGAAGGTGGGATGTCCATTTTTTAATACCAGCACTAAGGTTTTGTGACTTTTGTGTTTAAGGCCATCGCAACAGATTTTTACATATTAACGGTAAAACCGGATACTGAGCCAAATTCAGTCAGTCTGTTCATAATGTGATCCAAAGACTAATGAGGGTTAGCTACGTAAAGTAACACATCATCGGCAAATGCCGAAAGTTTTATCTCGACCCTCCTAACCTTGATGCCCTAAAATCTTTGACAGTTTTCCAATATACGAAACAGTGGATCAATTGATAAATGAGGACATCCCTGTCTTGTACCTCTGCCCATCTCTATTTCCTCACTCAGCATCCCATTAATAACGAGTGAAGTTTTTGGGGTTGTATAAAAATATTGAATCAGATTGATAAATGCCGGATCGAAATCCCACTCTACCAAGACGGAGAACAAATGGGGCCACGACACCGTATCGAAGGCTTTGTGTGTATCTAAGATGAGTAGGATATGGTTGCAGTCCTTAGATTGGGATGAAGATACCACCGCTGCAATTGCGGTACAGATGGCTTTCACAGACTGACGGCCATGGACATAACCCATTTGGTGTTCTGTCAGCATCTCTGGTAAAATAGCCTGCAATCTATTAGCAAATATTTTCATGAGTATTTTGAAATCTACGTTCAATAAAGTAATAGGACCGTAGGAATCAACCATTGTTGGATCCTTATTTGGTTTCAGTAGGAGTGTAGTGTTAGCCCTATTGAACTGTGGGTAATATGGATGATCCCTAAATATGATTTTGTAGAGTTTTACTAGCATAGGAAATATGCGTAACGAACATTTCTGTGTTTTATTTTACAGATAGAACAGTATAGTTTGTTACTGGTTTATGGCAGTGTGCTGAGGTAATTTTTTCCCTTTGTTTCTGTGGCTAGCAGGTTACCCCCTGCCTTTCATGCACCTGTTTAACATTTACTTAATAAATTGATTGAGCAGCTTCCACTCTGGTTTTTCTCTGGTAATATAGCCTGCAATCTATTAGCAAATATTTTCGTGAGTATTTTTAAATCTACGTTCAATAAAGTAATTGGACGGTAGGAATCAAGCATTGTTGGATCCTTATTTGGTTTCAGTAGGAGTGTAGCGTTAGCCCTATTGAACTGTGGGTAATATGGATCCCTAAATATGGTTTTGTAGAGTTCTACTAGCATAGGAGTAACTGATGATTGTAACATTCTATAATATTCCCCCGTAAAGCCATCCGGGTCCAGGGCTTTGTGTAGTTTTAATTTAGATGTAACCGCGTTTATTTCATCCGTCGATATAGCCTCTGCTAATAATTAACTTTGTGCCAAAGTGAGTTTGGGTAGATGAGCCTCTCGTGATAAGCTAGCTTGTATCTGTGGATCACGTGGTATGGGACTGTATAGTGTCCTATAATATGCTTGAAAATGACTCATTATTTCCTTGGTGTCTGCTGATACCCTATCAGAATTAGGATCTTTAATAGCAGTAATAAAGGATCGCCTTCGCCGCGGCTTAGAGAGATTCGCCAGTAGTCTCCCAGCTTCATCTCCCCATCTGAAATATCTATGTCTCGTGAAGGATAAATTAGTATTAGCTTGTGTTGTCAGAAAACTTTTAAACAGTTGCTTCGACTGCCGATAGGTGGCCCTATTACCCTCATCTGGTGAATCCAAATAAGCCCTAAATGATGTGTGCAATGTTTGCTGCAATTCTTTGTATTTCGTTAGCTCCTGTTTGTGTTTATGTGCGGAGAATGACATGATATTCCCTCTCATCACCGCTTTGGAAGATTCCCATAATAAAACTGGGTCATCCCAGTGTTGTATGTTGTTATCCATAAAATCTGGAAGCTGCGATGTTAAGAAATTTTTAAAATCAGCCGAATTTTAATATTGATTAGAGAATCTACAATGGTAACCCCCATTCGGACGCATCGGGGCAGTTAGTGTTATGAAAACCGGGGTGTGATCAGATTAATATATCTCCAATATTGGACGCCTGAAGTCTCGAAAAAAGGGCATCCGACAATAGAAAGACATCTATTCTCGAAAAAGACGCATGGGCCGCAGAATAACACGTATATGTTTTTTCTGCCGGGTTCATGATTCGCCAGGGATCACTGAGATTATGTGTATGTTTAAATGATTGTAATGTGCGCCCCATTGGAGTCTTGACAAGTGATGGAGCCGCCGATTTGTCTAGGTGAGGGTCTTCTACTAAATTGAAATCCCCCCCCATAACTATCTGATACGTCACCCTTTGAGATAGTGTGTTTGAAATCATGAGGTGTTTAGTGCGGGGCGTATATGTTAACTAACGTATATTTGGTTTGCCATATTTCCACGTCTAAAATTAAGAACCTACCCCCAGGGTCTTTCAACTGATCCATTATCGTATATTGTAAACTGTGGTTAAATAAAATAGCCACCCCTCTGGCCTTTGAGTGAAAATTTGCGGTTACACATTCTGCTATCCAAGATGCCCTTAAGGCCGCGATGTCCCCTCCCTCCAATGCGTTTCCTGGAGAAATGTTGTCTGAGCGGAATCTGCTGAGCTGTGTCAGGATCTTTTTCCTCTTTATTGGACTATTAAGTCCATCAACGTTTCATGAGAGGATCTTAATTGTTGATGGTTTCTGGGAAGTTGGATTGCTTGGGTTTATATTAGCCTGCATTTAGTGTGATGTTGTAAGAGGTTAACCCACTAGATATAGATACGTTCCTACCACAATGGATCCCACCTTCCAGAAACAAATGACGAAGAATCTGCCTGGCACCTCCTGATCCATCCCCACCGGTATTGAGAAACAGACCTGTAACAATGCAATAACATAACATGCGAAAGTTTTTGAACAACATGATGCTTTTTATTTTACAAATTTTTATAATTCTTAACCAAGAAGTGTTACTGTGCCCCATTATGTCTTCAGAGGAACAGTAGAAATCACTAATAAAAACCATGAGAAATAACAGGAAGAAAACCTGGTTTAGTGTGTAATCAGTGAGAACCAAGTTTTTCTTTTTTATGATTAGATAACCGAGGATAACATTACTATCACTCTCTTCTATCTAGGTTGTCAGGTCTAGGACCTGCATTACCCATCAAATGCGCTTTTGCTTTCTGCGGATCTGTAAAGAACAGGGTCTCAGCGCCCTCGGAAATTCTCAAGCGGGCTGGGTAGAGTAGAGCGAAACGCTTCTGGTGTTCTACCAAGAACCGACATACCTCAGAAAACTCTTTGCGCTTCTGAGATACTGATGCCGAGAAGTCCTGAAATATGATGTTCCGCTGTCCCTCCACTTGTAACTCTTGTTGCTTTCGGTATGCTGACAGAATTTTTTCCTTGTCACTGTAGTACAGAAACCGTGCAATTACTGGTCTAGGCCTATTCTGTCTACCTTGCCTTTCTGGGCCTAATATATAGGCTCTCTCTATGGGTAGGACATTAGTATATTGAAAATCCCCAAGAGATTGTGGTATTCATTTTCTAACATATTCCATCAATTGCTTTCGGCGGTTTCTATTCTCCAGATCCTCCATTTTATCTGAGAGGGTATGAATCATAGTAGCTTGTGTTGTGAGACATTCCTGCATATCCCACATTGTATCTTCTGTGTCACTAGTGCGCTGCTCTACTTCAGTAAGCCTCACACTATTTGCTTCGATTCTAGCTAACGTGGTGTCAAATTTGACCTGTAGGTCCTTGAATCTCTTATCAATAATGGGCATAATAATTCTCGAGAGCTCCTGAGCCATTTCCCAATTGACGGTGTACTAACAGCCCTTGAGCTCACTGGGACCGACAGGGCTAGATTATGGTTCTCCTCCACACGTTCCAGTGAAGAATTAGACTTAGAAGGAATATTTCTCTGTTTAACCAGCATTGTATCTTCTGTGTCACTAGTGCGCTGCTCTACTTCAGTAAGCCTCACACTATTTGCTTCGATTCTAGCTAACGTGGTGTCAAATTTGACCTGTAGGTCCTTGAATCTCTTATCAATAATGAGCATAATAATTCCCGAGAGCTCCTGAGCCAATTCCCAATTGACGGTGTACTAACAGCCCTTGAGCTCACTGGGACAGACAGGGCTAGATTATGGTCCTCCTCCAAACGTTCCGGTGAAGAATTAGACTTAGAAGGAATATTTCTCTGTTTACCCATTTTGTTTGCTGGTGTGCCTGATGACTTAGAAGACCCAGACTTATCTATAAATCTATCCATACCTTTGCCAATGTTGTGGCGTGAATGTGTGTTTGCCAGAGTGATAGTTTAATCTATTAGAACTTGGTTCAAGGAGCAGATAAATTGAAGTGGTTTTCCTCCTTAATAGAAATTTAGGTTACATAGTATATCAATATATTTGCAAGCAAATAAATGAAGATTAAGAACAGTTTACCTACGGGGTTTATTGCCCGAAATATTTCACTGATAGCCTAACAACCTCTTGAGAAAATTAAAAGGTTTTTAAAAATAAAAGAAAAGAAAACAACAAAAAAGAAAGATAAAGAAAAAAAACAAAAAACCCTGAAAACTCGAAGAAGCAGCAACCTAGGCCCTCCGCCTCTACTTATAACTTTGGCCTTTGTCTTGGAATACCTGGTCACACAGTGAGTCCTTAGGCAGCAGATTAGAAGCCAAAAAGCAAAGAAAAACAGTGGTAATTAGCAGGCTCAGTCCAGCAACACTATAGCTGCCTCTCGTGCCACAGCTCTATATTGCTCAGGACTAACCTTACTGCAGTTCGGCTAGTAGTCAGAAGTGGCTGCCAATGTCCACTATAAGTGACAGAGTTGGGTATAATATGGTGTCATGCACCCTCCCGACTTCCCTCTATAGCCAGTCCTCTGTATACTCTGTTTAGATTGCACCTCACTTCACTGGATCCAAAATGAGCTGCTGCTGCAATGTTATCAAAGCTAGATTTGCAATCAGGCTGTCTCTCACCATGGAATCACTCCCTGCTATTGGCCCTGGGCACTGAGTAAGGCAAAGGTGCGTCTGGCCCTTTATCCCCCCTCAAAATGGCACTCCCGCCTTTTCCTCTTCACTGGGCCTGATGCCCCATACCGGTCCCGATCCTACCGCTGATTTGGTGTCCCTTGTTGCACGCAGCTCACGCTATCCTTCCTCCGATCTCCCCCACGTCCGGGTAGAAGCTAGGGCCCTGTAGTTATGGCTAAGGTAGTTCAAGTGGTAGGCCTCCGCTCACTGCCTCTCCCGCCTGGAAGGGCAAGATGGCCGCCAACCCCACGAGGCCGCTTGGAGGGATGGTACTCTAGCGAATCTGACCCTCCAGGAAACTGATCCGGTCCGGCTCCAGCCCGATCACCACCAGCTCCTTTCCCCTCGCAGCAGGATTCAGGGTGCAGGACGCAACTTCTTCACCGCCGATGCTCGCCCAGCGCCACAAGGCCTTCCGTCTCCCGCCAATCCGCTCCTGACAGCACCTTCCAGCCCACTGGGCAACGTCTCCAGCTTTGATCGTCCCCATAGGCTCTGACTCAGTCTTACCCGACCTTGGCTCCTCGCCTTCCAACTGGTCCCATCCGACACTTCTCGCATCTCCGTCCGGCTTATACCAATGCTCACCCGTCAGGTAGGCCTTCCGCTTGGAGGCAGACACCAGTGAATATAAGCCCGCAGGTGTTCAGCTAGCGATCCCGGTGCTTATTGATGTAAATCCGTGGAGTTATCCCCTGTCGCCAGCTTTAATAAATCAAGCCAGCAGGAGCCGAAATAAAACGCGGCTACCCTGGTATGCCGCTCACCGGAAGTCGGCCTATACCTGTTATTTACAAGTCATGCTCCATGTCCTCCTCCATCTTCCCTCTCTCCACCCTCCTAACAATGGTGTCTATACCTGTTATATACAAGTCATGTTCCATGTTCTCCTCCATCTTCCCTATGCAGTTTCTGCAATGCTTGAATCTATGAGTTTTATGCCGATCCAGGATATGTTGAAACTATTAGTCATTATACAAAGCAATGCTGTATCCTATAAAGCCAGATTCTAAAATAGGTGTTTTTCCTGTAGGTCAGGATCTAGTTGAGCAAAAGGTACTTGTAATTACACAAAGTCCAACTCTGACAATATAAAGTCACATACATTATTCTTTGTCTGACACAAGGCCACAGACATTTGCCTCCTGAACACATATCAGCAATTCAGGAAATAATGGAACCATGAATGAAGTAAAACTAGGAGGGTGTCTAGGAATGGTGGCTTCTACTAGCTTACAGCCTGTCCGTATAACAAAACTGCAGTCCCTGATCCATGGTCCATAGTGACTCAAAGTGCTGACTCATTTCTACAACTGAACTAAGTGGTTAGTCAGTGCTCCGGCACCTGTCATTCCAAATGATGGCTTTTTCTCTGTTCTGTCATGAATACATGTGACGGGTGTGTGTCCCCACTTAGAACGATAGGGCCGTTTTCTACCAGCCAGTTTTGAACTGGCTGGGATTTCGATTGCATATGCCTCGATGAGCCATAGCAATCGATCCACGGAGCACCGAGCTTTCGGTGTTCCGAAAAAGTAAAAAAAGTCCCCCACTCCTTTCCCCAATTCTAACCCTAACCCTCATTACCCTAACCCTCCTTTCCTGGCAGCCTGACCCTAACCCACCATCTTCCGCAGCCTGC
>WWET01000077.1:264293-277506 GCA_011038615.1 Limnodynastes dumerilii | reverse complement strand
TGCAAACCACTCCCTCCCTCATTAAACTACCTCCCCCCACCCACCTACACTAACCTGAACGTAGTAACGCTGGGGGACGTCCCCTTCAGCGTTACTACGGCGCTGCTACGGACGCCCGATCCACGATCGGGCGTTGCCGTAGCTAAACCGGGAAACATCTGCCCGTCGCATGTGCAGATTGGCTTTTAAGCCGATCTTACGCTGCTGGCTTAACGCCAGCCTGCGTAGGTCTGGATCAGGCCCTTGGTTTCGAATGTGGTGGTGGATGAGTTTTCTGTTTCTTGTAAAATTCACAGATCTAAAACCGATCAATTAGGTAGAGGTAGATGGGTGATTTTATGAAGTAATATGATTCTTTTATTTGTCCTGTTACCCTGGCAAAACGTTATCTTTGTAATGGTCATCCGGGTGGTGCCAATTGGCTAGCTCATGCAGATGAATCCCCATTGACTAAATTTCTGTTTGGTTCAGTATTGAGAAGCTGTGTGAAGGGTTTGGGCATGGACACTGCTTGCTTTAGCTCGCATTAGTTTCGAATTGGCGCGGTGACTTCTGCAGTGATGGAGGGGCAATCTTCGGAACATATTAAAGCTTTGGGAGGTTGGAAGTCGGGGGCTTTTAAACGTTATATTCGGATTAATAAAGTTTGTGGGGTTGCAAAGTGATTTGCTGTTTTGCTTGGTGTTATTTGTTTTAACTATGATTAACTTTTAATTTTAGGCTGTGTTCAGGTAAGTATAGCTTTGAGGAAAAGGGGGCTGAAGTGAACTAGATCTGATCACTTGCCTTTGGGGGGCACAAGGGGATTTTCTCCTGTTTTTCCCTCCTTAGTGGGGACTTCTGATTAGCTATTGGAAACTCTGGAGGTTTCAGGAATTGTTTCCTCTCGTTGGTTTCACTTCCAGACCATTTTTCTTTCTTTCCCTTCCCTCTCGTGTGACCCTGTGTATTGTGGCTTGTTATTGTTGCTGATGTGCGGGTTTTGTTTTTTATTGCCTTTGCTGTGTTGCAATTTTACCTGGTCTCAGGATTTTCTTAGTATTTTGTGATTGACTTGTTGGATTGTGTATATCTTTCTTTTCAGGTAATGTGCCTCGAGGCCGCAAGACCTGGATCATTAGGCACTCCTTTGTGTTCTGGGCAGGTCAGTTCTTTGATAGGAATTATTTGTCGTTTTGGGTTTTGGATTGGCATGTTGAATGGTTTGGTTTTAGGGGAATGAAGTGGGAATTATTTTATGTTTTGTTTTGTAGGTTGTGTAGGAGTTATGGTGTCCCAGATTGTCTGATTGTGGGTGGAAACGACTTAGGTTCTGTAACTTCTTGCGCTCTTGGGTTGGCTATAAAACTTGCTGGGCAGGTCAGTTCTTTGATAGGAATTATTTGTCGTTTTGGGTTTTGGATTGGCATGTTGAATGGTTTGGTTTTAGGGGAATGAAGTGGGAATTATTTTATGTTTTGTTTTGTAGGTTGTGTAGGAGTTATGGTGTCCCAGATTGTCTGATTGTGGGTGGAAACGACTTAGGTTCTGTAACTTCTTGCGCTCTTGGGTTGGCTATAAAAAGAGACTTGACGGCTATTTGAACCCTTTTTCCTGAAACAATTTTAGTCTGGTTTCTATATTGTGCCTAGGAGGGTTTGGAGGGGTTCCAGATCTATCATTGGTATAGATAAGGCAAGGAGAAGACTTAATTGGGCCATATCTAACTTTGTCAAGCGTTTTGGGGGACTTATAAGTATGCATCCACGTTTACATCATGACCAGCCTCGGCTCTATCGGGAGGACAGAGTTCATTTATCAGATGAGTGGATGTGAATTTTTGTGGAGGATTTGTTGGAGATTCTAAGGGGTTATTTGGTGGCAGTCGAGGGTACTTAAGTCCCTCGCTGTTGCGGTAGAGGTGTGGTGTCATATTATTTTATGTTAGGCGCAGTTTATGAGAAAATATGGGGGTTAAAATATATGTTTACAGAGGCGCCCCCTTCGAATTCAATACTGGGTCATCTGTCCCGCGACGGGGCCTGGTTTGCCTCCTCCAGTTAGATGAGGTGTGCACGTGAAGAGGTGGAGCCGGGGGTCTTGGTGGGTGATGGGGGTGCCTTTATCAACATTTCCTGTTGATCGAATTTAATTTCCTGTGGTGACACCCACCTGCTAGTGGCCACCTTGCTCAACCCTAAATTGTATAGTTGTTCACCAATTCCTCCAATTAATAATTAATAAACCTATGTCCATTTTTAAGCCAACAAAGTTGTCAGTGTCTTTATTTCCGAATTGTTGTTTGGTTTTAATGCTTGCTGTGTGGGAGGGTATCAGCTGTTGATCGTCTACAGACTTTTAACTTTATTTGCTATCCAGAAATTCCCGACAATGTGAAATCTGTATTGAAAGAAAGCTTTTATAAACACCTATTTTATAACTTTGATTCTACAATCAAAGTAGACTGCATAAAAATCTTTCTATACCTAATAAGTGGTGGAAGGTCTTAACCTCACCAAGTTCATCCCTACATATCGGTTGGCAATGTCTAAAACACTATGGAAAGTGGAAATGTTGCCTATAGCAACCAACCAGATTCTAGCTCTCACTTTCCTATTGCATACTAGAGGAAGTCAGCTAGAATCTGATTGGTTGTTTTTCTAAACCCACAGCTTAGTAATTCTGGTCCTATGAGTTCTGGAGTGATATCTAAAGACATTTTTCAGTTATTACTCATACTAACATTGCAACAAAATGTGCAGTATCTCTATTCCCTCAGCCTCTCTATACCAAAATAATTGAATCCCAAACACAATCTCTGATGCCACATGTCAGATATTCTTCGTCTAGTGATTTCCATCTTCTCCCTTTCTCCAAATTGTGCTGAATGGCACAAATATTGCATTATATATAACAATATGCCTTAGAACTCTTTTAACTTCTTTCCTGTAAAATCTGGAAATCGCAAGGATCATAAAACACCCCACATTTTGTAATGTTGTGTACACAAGCAGAATACTCTCATTACAGATCTGGATCCTCCAGAACCAGACTTCCTTACTAATTGTGTGTCTTTGGCTTTTCCAATGGCAAGCAGGGGCGCTAATGGTATAGGGGGATAAAAAAAAAGCAGGTTATGTTGGGAATTTGGTCAACCTGCATTTTCTGAGCCAGATCATGGTGGTGAGAATGACTACGAAATTAATTATATTGCCAGTTATGGTCGACCTATTTCTGGATAATTTGCCCATGACCCTAAGAACAAAGGGCCAGGTCCAGACCTAGGTGATAGTTACGTTTCATCGCATAATGTATTTACGCTAGTGTAGTTTCAATGCACTTCCCTCGCTCGTACGTACTTTGTTTTATGCTCCCCAAACCCTACCTTAACTTTTCAAAGTGTAACTACTGACGTATGTAACGTGATTCACGTACGTAACGGCCTAACCCGGCCCATACTGTGCAATTTAAATACCTCCCTCCGCCTACAAAGCGTAACTACGCGGGTCGTATGGAATCCCCCGCCCCTTCGTTCGTAATTATGTTGATGGTTTGTATGTTCAGAGTTACGTGGCGTAACATCTGCCGCGAGTATGAACAGTAAATATTTTACTAACGTCAGTGACTAACGTAAATACGTTAACTTACTTAGGTCTGGATCTACCCTAAAGGCTCTGATTCAGATCTCTGTGCGACATCCATGTGCACAGAGATCTGTAAATTGGCACAGCAGTGGGGAGTGCACGCCCCTGTCACCGTTGCGAGTCCCCGCTGCGATATTATACATGCTACATATAGTGTGTTTTCGGCTGTCCCTATTTTGAATGTGTAACATCACAGAATTTTTTTTATTGAATGGGTGAATATGCGATTCGCATACCCCTACCTGAACTTCTTGGATCTCATAACGAATCAGCAACTGCTGCAGAACTGCATGTGGAAAGTAAGGGTCAGCCTCTTCCACGTAACATCTTAAAGTTACATCTGAATCAGGGCCAAACAGATTTAAATATTTAGCACATAATTCTTAGCAACTATACAGTGCAGCTTTACTTTATAAAATAATACAACCAGGTAATGGCAAAGACTATTTGTGAAAGAGTTAAAGTTTAGTTATGTTGTGTGTCTTAGCATATGTGTTTTGAACTGTACACTTTCTGTGCTAAGATAAACAATGTCAAGGATCATATCACGTGTAATGAGCTGCATCCTGGTTAGGCACAGATAGAATTATTATTATAGCCTTAGCATTGAACTTCTTATTGTGTCATAGTGATGATTAGTCATATTGTGCCTGCAGTGACATTAGACGTAAATGAATGGACGTCAAGATCTTCTTTGCATATGTTTCAGGATAACAGTGGGCCGCTTCTCTTTATGCGTCCTGGACTGTTTTTTTTAACCGTTATGGTGGTCAGTAGCGATGGCCCAGATTCACACTTAAGTAAGTGCTGAATTTCCGTGCATGTTTTTATGATGCATTACGATGTGTTAAATTTCAGTTGCCCAGAACCCAAATATATGCAGATATACCTTGGCCGACTGATTTGCATACATGGATATCAGACTTAGGACTGATGCACGCATAGGCACAGAATGAGTCCCACATGTGTGGGTAGAGGGGCAAGACTCTTAATGCAAATGAGCTGCTACTAATGTACAGTATGGGTGTTCCAACAGAGTTAGGACTGATTCACAAGTGGGAGTGCCTTGCGTAAACTAACATACACACATGAAAAGTTAAGGAAAGTTGAAGAATCATATTGTTTGCTGTGAGGTTATGTATCTTCTCTTACTTAGTTCAGGCCACACTTGCTGTGTGTTTAAAGTCAATGGATGTATGTTTTTAAAAGAAACAAATATAGGTTTGTTTGTTTATTTATTTAATCCAATGCTGATTTTTCATTTTGTGCAAGTCTTTGTAAAGGTGCCATTACTTGGTTTTAGCTTTTTATTATTTTATTTTTATTTACTTTAAATTTTGTGAACAAACACCATTACATTTACTTATGTTTGACTGTATAGGTTGTTTGTGTTGTCATGTGCGTATATTTAGTTAAGTTCCTATTTAACTTTTGAATTTTCATACCATACTTGTCATAAGGTACAACTTCAGTCAACAAAAATGTAATTGTTTTATATGCAAATGTCTTCTTAGGTCCTTTTTCCTCAAAGGATATTTAATACAGCTTCTAAAGAGAAAAATTGATGGTGTCGTCGATGGCAACCCATTATATTCTAGCTTTCATTTTCTGATTGGATGTCATGGACAACATCTGCACTTCTTGCTTTTTAGAAGCTCCGTTATGTAGACAAATTAAGATGAATGTGCAATGAAATATTTTACATAACATTCTAAAAATGTGTGATTTAAAGCATTCTTTGTACTCACTTGGAAAGGACTTGTCAGTCATGCCACAGAAATACACAAAATGGTGTTTGCTCAAGCAATTTATTTTCAATTTATAAGTTAATCTAGAGCAAGTACTTGAAAGGTTTTTGGAATTCTACACAGAAACAAAAAATTGCCCAGCACTCATCCCATTGACCAGTAACTAGCCATGCCATTCTGGACCATATTCACAGATCAGAATAATTATGTACGGCAGTATCTGCACCTAACTCACCTGACCTGGCCCGCAACCCGCCCCAATTTTTTAGGATCCTTATAGGGCCTCCTTAAGTAACCGTTCGTATTTTCCTTCTTAAGAAGGAAAATATGAATGGAGATCTCTTCCCCGCACCCTCCCCGACTAATTTAAATCCCTCCCACCCACTCTTCTTAAAAAAGGACAGAGGCTGCTGTGGCACTCCTCTTCCTACTTAAATATCTATGTGCTGTCTTTAAAGACCGCACATAGTCAATGTTCGTACCTAAATGGTACATAGATTGGGTAAATAACCTACCATGCATGCGTAGTAGGTCATTTCTTAAAAGATCGATCCTAAGAAGCCAGAGCTTCTTAAGCTTGAATACGGTCCTCTGTCTTTAAAATAAAACACAGAGAGATTTGTTACATACATTAGCAAATATATGATAAGCCACCAGCCACTTAAAAGGCTTAGAGGTAAATTATAAATTAATATCAATTATCAATTTATAACTGATATATCAAACATTCCCTAGTGACTTACTTCAGTGCTTGTGGGCATCTGAGATTCTTTTATGTGTCACAATTTAGAACTTCATATAAATGCATGAATTTACCCTTTACCTGTCACTTCTCATTTGTTCCCAAGCTCCCTTAGTGTAGGTCAGTAATACTTAAATTGATACATGAGTCTTTCTTTACTGGGGAACAACACGCCCCAGCAAGCCCTTACACATAAATTGTCTGATCCTGTTGGGATTTGTAGTGAATGCGTAAAGAAAAGCAGTACTATAAAATAAGAAATATGCCCAACACTATTTTACTTAGCATTCCAAAACACAGTCATTCTTTATAAAGGGCTAGGCACAGCCAATAAATAGTCCACACAGGCAAAGAGTTGCATTACACAATAGGATTTATATGACAGTTGGAAAATATTTACTAACTCCAAAAAATTAAAGCAAATTACTTAATTGCAAAACAATAAAAAGCAAAAATAAATGTCCCAAATGTAACTGTGGAATGTAAATGTGGAGCTAACATAACTTATTGTTTTTGGTGCCTTTAGTTTTTGAAAAAAGTTTTGGAGACCTGTTAATAGGTTTATTTCCATGATTAAAAATACTTAAGTATATGTAGACTTTTATAATTATGTATTAAAAAGTATAGCTTCTTTATAGGATAATCACCTTCACCAGATACTAGGTACAGAACACTTTAGCTGTAATATACTTACTTATATTTATTTCGTTGCTCCAATCGCATACTAAAGCCGGGGAAAGTGTGTGAATGAGGCAGACACCGGACAGTGAAAGGGAGTGTTACTATCGGCAAGCTGTTATCTCCCACGGTGGTATGTTCTAATTCTAATTCTATTTTCATTCTACCGTCAGGAACTTTAAATTTAACTCCTACTCTGGGGACTGTAAATTATAAGAGAAGGACACCCACAGAGGGAAACCTTATATCAATCTGAATATTCACTTTATAGCCCTGCTCTAACCCATTGACAGACATTATTTCCTGGCCATGGCCACCCAGGAGATTCCCTTAGTGGAATAATTTAAAGTGGTATATGCCATTTTTGATTATCAAGCTCATAGTTGATTATATCGTTATTACTGTGAATTGTTGGATGTGTGATTGTGAGACAGATCTATTAATATGTTTTAATATTTAAGTCATATGCCGTGTTGTATGTTGATTATTTAAGCCAACTCTTAGTGTTTTATTTGCGAGCGCTGTACCTTTTCCCTGTTAGTCTTTGATAAGCCCCATTAGACTTTTTGAGGTAGTGATACACTCCTATGTACAGCTGCTAATATTTCTATAAGTATAAGCGCCACTTGTTTCCTTTTTTTTTTAGCTGCAATATATTTACTTATATTTACTTTTTCTTAATCTCTTTTTGGTATATTTATCAAGCCTCTCTACTTTTCTCTCAAGAGAAAACTAGAGGTGTTGCCCATAGAAATGAGAATCAGATTCTAGCTATAATGTACCCTGTACATTATAGAAAATTCTAGCTAGACCGTAGTTGCTATGGGCAACACCTCTACATTTTTCTCTTGAGATAAAAGTAGAGACATTTGATCATCAAAACCTATAGAGAGAAGAGGAATATACAAGGGGCATAGTGAATATATCAGGAAAGAAGGTAAGTATGGCTACATTATGTGCCTGTACATTCTTCTGCATTTGTACAATATTTATTAAGTATATTAGGTGAACCCAAAGAAATGCCCACTGTTTAAGATGTGTGAAATTCCTTGAAGTTCACCTTAACTTTCTTAAGTGTCCAGATTTCCTACCGAGAAAGGGGAGTGCAGATCCAGACCCACCTAATACGTGTAGATCCAGACCCACCTAATGTGTGCGTAGGTCTGGATCTGCCCCATTAACTCTAAAGTCTATCAGTAAGGCCCTACTTTACTAAATAAACTAACAGTACTGTTCAGCACTGAGATTTTGGGGGCCCCTACTGGAGAATGATGCACCAAGAAAAGGAGATCCTGTGGAAATTCTGTGAATTCTATCAGATCTGTAGTGTCTCTTGTCTTTTCCAAATCTCTCCATCTCCTCTTACAACTTTGGGCTCAGAACAACTCTTCCCTATTTCATTCTTTTGTCTCTCAGCTTTGCGACGATTTCTCTGTCACTAAGCAGCTGTTCCTAAAGGCGTTATACCCTTACGCTTTCCTGTCAATATTTCAGTCTTCTCATTTCCTCTCAAATCCTGAAGCATGCTGTTAACTGCAATTTTCCCTATCCTAATGCCACAAACATGGCTGCCAGCTATCCTAGAATATCAATAAGGGATATTCCACTTTAGTGGGATATCACAACATAATGGGGTGGTGTTACTGTTCTAATGTGTTGTAGCACTGTAAAGTCTGTAATGTGTGCTGTGGTCATAATAACTCTGTAATGTAATGTGTTGATGGTAATACTATACTAATACTAATACAAATATTGCTGCAGCATGACCTCTTTTTCCCAGGCAGCAGATACTGGCTGTTGCTAGGCAGCCAGGACACTGCTCTCACTACAAGCTGGCTTGCAACTATACCAGCTGTTAAGCTGCTGAGATGCTATGTAAATAGTACAGCCAGGCCTTCAGTATCTACTACAGATGCTAGAGTGATTAATAGGTCCCAGCTGGTGCTTATCAGCCAGGACTCAGACCAACCGATGCTGGGAGGCTTCCCTGCCTCTCCAGCTCTCATTTTATGTTCAGTAATTAAATATCCAGCAGGAAGATCTCTATCTAGCTGGTGATATTGCTCTCATTGTCTGCCTTGCTGTCACCTAGTGGTCACATTGTTTAGAGTCTTTTGTTAGCTGCTCTTTGCCTTTGTTTGTTAGAAGATTCCTTGCTTCTAAGTCCTTAATCCTTTATGGTAACCTTATTAACCTTGTAAGCTTATTTATTAATTTTGTATATATGGCTTACCTATTTATATTATATATTTATAAATGGATTATTTTCCTCAATATTTATCATTCAATCAATATGTCTTTTAATGCTGGATAACACATGACAGATAGGGGGAGCTAGGACTGACGGCTGTTGTCAGCTGCTCCTGTCAGATTAGGGAATACTTATGTATGACTCCTGTATCCAGTTACCTGTTATTTGCTATATTTGAAGTTCACCCATACCTGGCTTGTTTATACCTGTGCTTACCTGTGTCCTATGTCAGTCTATAATCCCGGAATCTCTATTCTTTCTACACAGGAAGCCACCACCAGGGACCACGGCCTGCTGGGTCCTGTCACAAAAACCTGTCCTCACTACTAGAGGCTTTACAGAATACCAGGCCTCAATTAGTCTCCATGCCCCAGTGTACAATTTATCCTGTGTATATGTAATAAACATATAAAGGGGTGATGCTAAAACTGAAATTTATGGTGGTGTGGTGGTAATATATGGTGGGACGCTGTTAGTGCTGTAATGTATACTGGCTAAAGGTATTGCTTTAATGTGTACTGGGTAGTGGTATTGCTTTAATGTGTACTGGGTAGAGGTATTGCTGTAAAGTATACTTGGTATTGCTATTGCTGTAATGTGCACTGGGTAGTGGTATTGCTGTAATGTATACTGGGTAGTGGTATTGCTGTAATGTATACTGGGAAGTAGTATTGCTGTAATGTGCACTAAGTAGTGGTATTGCAGTAATATGCATTGGGTAGTGGTACTGATGTAATGTGTACTGGGTAGTGGTATGGCTGTAATGTGTACTGGGTAGTGGTATTGCTGTAATGTGTACTGTTTATGGGTATTGCTATAATGTATACTGGGTAGTGGTATTGCTTTTTGTGTACTTGGTAGTTGTTTTATCTTTAATGTGTGTTGTGTTGTGGTATTGTCTAATATGAACTGGGTAGTGGTATTTCTGTAATATGTGCTGGTTTGTAGCATTGCCTTAATGTGTGGTAGGGAGAAAAAGCATTGATCCCTGCTATACAACGCTTTTAAAGCCCTGAACAGGATTTAGCAAACTTACTGCTGGACAATATGTCATTCTTCTAAGCTGATAAAAGATACAGATAGACCAAATTGATACCTTACACGTGCTGTGTTCTACCAGTGGAGGGATGTCTTTGCTACATGCAATAATTGACATTACATTCTGCTAGAATTCATTGAAAATAAGATAGCTATTAAAAATCTACACTATCATATCATGGTTTCTAATCATTGCAAGCTGTCTACTGTATAGTAGCTTTTTATTTCTAGGAAACAGATGACAATGCACTCACTGTCAATTGTTCAGAATGTTTTGGCTCCAAAACATATTCATTTTATTACATTATAAAAAAACATTTTTATATTCCTTATCCCCTGCTCCACATTGTATAGCTCATGTGAGCCAGCGTGAATTGGGGGACTGGAAATTATCACAGCAGGATATGTGCAACTAGTTTTATTTTCAAGACTATATAAAGAAATAAAAACTCTCTATTTATGGTCTCAATTAGCAGGTCATTAATACACTTTCCCTTCTTAATTTACTGCTCATTGTCTACAACTCCCTATGTTTTTTCTGTATGCTTGTTCCTATGTCATGTTCTTTTTATAAGATTTGAATTCATCCTGTGGAGTGTCACATAATATGACGTCTCCCTATAAATAAATCATCATAATAATGATGGTTAAAATAGGGCAAAAAAAAAAAGAAAAACATTTCATAGAGTGCAAAAGATCAGCGTGAGTTCTATAATACTAAGACACAATGAGGGTGTACAAATCAATCTTGCAACTGCAGAACTGGGACAGAATGATTGCGCTAGACATAGAAAATAATCATTTTACTTTTGATAAACATGTTTGTAGGCTCTTAGGTTGACCCAATTTTGTAGCTGTTGAGAAGTCCCCTGTTGTATTAAGAAAACTCTTTAGTAAATGGCTTGTTTTGACAATGGCCTAAGATATGAAATAACAACAGCTCCATGGACAGAAAATCAGGAAACCCATTTGTGCCTTTAGGCTATTATGCTTAACGACATAGAATGTGTATAACGCTTTACTGGATGATTGCTGCCATCTAGTGTTTTATTGGAAAACATGAAGGGTCTCATTAACAATTATCGTTTGAGAAACCAATAATATGTCATTTTGCACCTTGGTAAAACCCTAAGGGTCAGCAGTAGAGACAAATTTGCAGACAGATTTAGATTTAGAAGGGGTATTTGCAAGCTAAATAACAAATTTCAGTGTCCAAATACAGCAACTTGGTTCCTTGCATAAGCACCCAATATTTTTCCTTTATGCATGATGTTTGCAATATGGTTTTAGACAGTACAAATCTGCACCATTTTGCTGAAATTGATTTTAAATCTATTTGTATTTCGAAATGTTGCATTTAGCACAATTTTCTCCGGTATTCTCCGGTATTTTTTGATTTTATATTACATTTATCTTAACCAAACTTAAAAGACAATATATCACTTTAAAAGCGCCAGATAGGCTCCGCAACATGGTAGGTGTCCTTGTAACACTATTCCACAAAGGCCGTAACTAGGGGTGTGCAATAGGAGCTGTCACCCAGTGCTGAAATCCAAAGCGAAGTACAGGTTAGTTAATTTGTAAGGTTAAACTGGTTACTTATTCAATGTTGGGGGTGTCACTTTTCCTTTAAGTCCTGTGGTGCTAATCTTTATAGCTATGGCTCAGTGTTTAACCAAAAATAACGACTTAAGTTTGGTTAACAAGAAATAAGAGGAGAGAGAAGCGCTGATCTGTGTGACTAAATATACATACAACAGTGCGGCATACAGGGTTACTATAAGTTAAATAGAACCTGAAGTCCACACTTATAGCCTCATAAAGTCCTTGAAGGGTAGTAGAAAAACTCAGTGTGTCTTTAAAACCAAAGCCCCTTATTAGGAGTCCAAATGGGGATGTGTTAGTGCTCCTCATAGACATCCATCATGCAGAGTAAAAGAGAGACATAATTAAAAACCACACTAAAAACTAAAGTGCATCAAGTGGCCACTATGAAATGGAAACAGCACTAAGGGTTACTTCATAACATAAACTTTACTGTGGTTAAAAACTTTTTCATAAAAAACACAAACAGTACATGAGTTCCCCAAATAACGACAATCAGCATACCCTGCTCCCAATGCGAGGGTCAGATGTGAACCATCAGAGCCGCGGCCGGGACGTCCAAGTAGACGGCTGCGCTCCAAGTCCTCTCTGCAACGGGCACAATGATGTAACACTGTGAGTCGTCCAGGGGTCTCTCCTGCTGTGAGCACACTGACGCGTTCGGGCTCCGCCCTTTTTCAATGAGTGATTCTATTTCTCCTATGTCCCGCTCTTATAGTTTTCCGGCAGCTGGTCCGTTTCCGTTCATCTCTATTCCCGCTGGGTCCTAAATGCCTACCTATCATGTTAGACCCTGTATGCCGCTGAACAAATCTTATTTTCAAACGGGAACCCCATATATAATATGTAACATCCTGCTTCTGCAATATTAACAATTATAACTGTGAACAATACAAGTGTGTAATTCTTTTATTTATTACATGGTTACTATGATTCATATAAATTTATTATTTTTGTGCAGTCTGCTTAATGTGCAACATAATCAATATAAACCGCACATACATGCTAATGTGTGCTTAGTGGTGAAAAGTGTATAAAACATATTTTATGTGCTTGTGTGTGAGACAACATCTCATGGAAATAATAAAGTGATCTCATGCTAAATAAGCATGAGCCTTAAATTGTGTTCATTATTGTTTTCATTAAGTGCAAGTGCATTATTATCATTATATTAAAACATACAATCACTCATCATGTGTTATATGTAAAGAAAAGAACGTGTCTATAATAAAATGTAATACATTCCCTAACAAGGGGCCTGATCCAGAGCAACGCTCGCAAGCGAGCGTACGCTCATCGTAAGCGAATTTTCGGGCAAAAATTCGCAATGCGCATGCCCAGTATGACAGGTTCCGGTCGCTCGCGCGTCATGAGCGAATAGCGGGCGTATCGTTAGCGTATTTTTCGCTCGCCGAGCGTATTTTTTTTACGATGGTCGGCTGGGCGCCCGTTTTACTACAGGGAGGCGGGGATAGCCATTTAAATTGTACAGTATGGGCGTGCTAAGCGTATTTTCTCAGCGTATTCT